>JAREIK010016653.1:0-54978 GCA_029783825.1 Sapria himalayana
GTTTATCAATCAATCTATACATTCTCTATCAAATTATCAATCTATCTATCTATTTATCTATTTGTCTATGTTTATGTCTGTTTGATTGTTTGTAGTCTATTTGTCTAACTAACTTTTTGTCTATCTATCTATTTTATTATCTATTTCCCGCTATCTGACTGTCTCCCTATTTTACTGGCGGACTATTTGCTTGTCTATTTATCTGTTTATCTATTTGTCTACTTATCTTTAGATTTATTTGTCGATCTTTCTGTATATCTCTCTGTCTATATAAATTTCTATCTATGTATATATCTATCTATCTATCTAAATATTTATATGTCCTATCAATTTTACTATCTATCTATATATCTATCTATTTATATATTTTCATTCTTTTTATTTCTATCTATCATCAATCAATCTATTTATTAATCTGTATATAATTTAATCTATCAATCAATAAATCTTTATATCTAACTAGTTGTCTATTTATCTGTCTATCTATATTTTTATCTATTTGTCTGCCTATCTATCTATCTGTATGTCTATTTGTCTATTTATCTATCTAAACATATATCTATCTTTTATCTATATATCTGCTTATCTATTTTTCTATCTATCATTCTATCTATCTATCTATTTATCTATATATCTATCTAATAATTTGTTGATCAGTCTCTCTATCTATCAATCTATTTATCTATTAATTTTTTTATTTTATCTATCTATCTATCTAAGTATCTGTCTATTAATCTATCTATGAATATATTTATAAATATGTTTATAAATGTGTCTATCAATCAATCATTCTATTTGTCTATCTATCTGACTATATACTTGTCTATCAATCTATCTCTAAATCTGTCTATATTTTTATATATGTATCAATTTATCTTTCTGTTGTCTATCTACTTGTTTATCTATTTGTCTATCTATCTGTCTATGTGTGTTTTTGTCTATCTATCTATCTATATATCTATCTGGCTATTATTCTATCTATCTATTTGTCTATATATATATATATATATATATATATATATATATCTATCTATCTATCTATTTGTCTATCTGTCTATCAGTCGATCTTTCTATCTATCTTTCTATTTATCTATCTAGCTGGTTATTATTCTATCTATCTATCTTTCTGTCTATCTATCTATATATATATATGTCTATCTATATATCTATTTGTCTATCTATCTATATGTTGTCTATCTACTTGTCTATCTATATTCTTATCTATCTATCTATCTGTATATTTATATGTCTATCTTTTTGACTATCAATTTGTCTATCAATCTACTTATCTTTATATCTATCTATCTTTCTATCTATTTCCTATATGTTCTATCTAATTGGCTATCTATAGTCTTACTATTAGTCTATGCTCTATAATTATCTGTTTATCTATATATCTATCTTTTATCAAAGTATTTATTTATATCCCTTTCATATTTCTATCTATCTATCTATCTTGTCTATCCTACATCTCTAACATTCTATTTGTTTAATAGTCTATTGATCTATCTTTCTATCTATATGTATATGTATCTATATATCTTTAATTCTATCATTCTTCTATCATTCTACTATCATTCTTCTATCTATCATCTATTAATCTTTTTATATAATATATTAGTCTAACAATGTGTCTATCAATATATCAATCTGTATATTGATCTATTTTCAATCTATCAATCAATATGTCTATCAATCTATTTATTTGTTTGTCTTTCAGTTTATCTTACTATATGTCTATCTATCTATCTATCTATTTGTCTATCTTTATATCTTTCTACCTATATGTCTATCAATCTATATGTATGTATATATATATATATATGCCTATCAATTTGTCTGGGATTCAGTCTATAATTATGTATATCTATTTCTTTATCTGTGTATATGTATGTTTGTCTGTCTATCTACCTACCTACCTGAATGTATGCTTGCCTTACTACAAACCTTTTTGTCAATCATTCTATCTATCTATATGTCTATTTGTCTATCTATCTGTCAGTATTTCTAAATATATTTAGTTCTTTCTATCTCTCTATCACTTAATCTATATGTCTATCTATCTATCTACCTACCTACTGATCTATCTATCTATCTATCTATCTATTTGTCTGTCTATTTGTCTATCTTTCAGCCTATCTATCTTTCTATCTATCTATCCGTCTATCTATATGTCTATCTTTCTATCTATCAATCTATCTTTATTTCTATCTATCATTATATATATTTGTCCATCTGTCTATCTATATATCTATCTATTTATCTATCTATCAATCTATCCATGTATCTATCTATTTGTTTATCTATCTATCTATCTATCTAATTATCGATCTATAGTCAATTTTTCAATCTATATATCTAACTATGTGTCTATCTATCGATCTATCTATCTTTTTGTCTAACTATCTTTCTATCTATCTTTCTATATTTTTGTCTATCTATCAATCTATCTGTCTATCTCACTATCTAGCTATATATTTGTGTAATAATCTATCAATCTTTATATCTATCTATATGTCTATCTATATATCTATCTATAATTCTATAAATCTTTCTATCTATCTATATATCTATTAATCTTTTTTATCAAATTGTTTATATATTAGTGGATAAATTTATCTATCTATCTGTCTATCAATTTATCTATCAATTTTTATAGCAATATATGGTTCAATCTATTTATCAATATGTATATCAATCTATTTATCAGTCTGTTTATTAGTGTGTCTATATATCTGTCTATCTATATATCTTTTTATTTATCAATTTTATTTTATATCTTTCTCTCTATCTATCTATTTGTGTTTCAAAATATTTGTATATCTTTCTATCTATCTGTATATCAATCAATCTATCTATATATTAGTCATCTATAAATCTATGTTTTTGTCAAGCAATTTGTCTATCTAATGGTCTTTCTATATATATACCTATCTATCTTTCTATATGTTTTTCTTTTTATCTATATATATATATATGGGTGTGTGTGTGTGTGTGTGTGTGTGTCTTTCTAGATGTTTAAATAGCTGTCTATAGACCTTTCTATCTATCTATTTGTATATCTATCTATCTATCTATTTGTCTATATATCTATTTTTCTATCTATCTATCTATTTATCTAATTATTTTTAGAATTATCTATCTAATTATCTATCTATACTAATAGTCTATAAATTTGTCTATCAATTTGTCTATCTAATATATATCTATTATTTTTGTCTATCTAATAGTCTTTTAATCTGTATATCAATATGGCTATCAATTTGTCTTTCAATCTAACTATCAATCAATTTATCGACCAGTCTATAAATCTATCTATCAATCTATCTATTAATATCTCTATCTATCTACCTATCTTTCTTTCTTTCTATCTATCTGTCTATATATTTATCTATCTATATATATCTATTATTTTGGTTATCTCTGTGTCAATCTATCTATCTATCTATGTGTCAATCTATGTATCTATTTATCAATCAATCAATCAATCTTTCTATCGATCTATCTATCAATAATTATATTAATCTATATATGAAATTATCTATCAAACAGTATATAAATGTTTCTATCTATCGATCTGTTTATCAATCTTTCTATAATCTATCTATCAATGTGTCAATCAATCTATTCGTAAATCTATATTTAAATTTATTTATCATTTTATCAATCATTCTATCTAACAATATATATATATATATATATATCTATCTATCTATCTATCAATCTTACTGTCTATCTATCTTTCTATCTTTCTATATGTATATCTTTCTATATGTATATCTATCTATCTATCTATTTGTCTATTTATATATCTATTTATCTATTTATTTTTTATTTATCTTTCTATTTTTTAATCAATCAATCAATTTTTTATCAATCAATCTATACATTTGTCTATCAAATTATCAATCAATCTATCTATCTATTTATCTATTTGTCTATGTTTATGCCTATTTGATTGTTTGTAGTCTATTTGTCTAACTAACTTTTTGTCTATCTATCTATTTGATTATCTATTGCCCGCCTATCTGACTGTCTCCCTATTTTACTGGCTGACTATTTGCTTGTCTATTTATCTGTTTATCTATTTGTCTACTTATCTTTTGATTTATTTGTCAATCTTTCTGTATATCTCTCTGTCTATCTAAATTTCTATCTATGTATATATATATATATATATATATATATATCTATCTATCTATCTATCTAAAAGTATATCTATCTAAATATCTATATGTCCTATCAATTTTTCTATCTATCTGTATATCTATTTGTATATCTATCTATCTATTTATATATCTATCATTCTATTTTATTTCTATCTATCATCAATCAATCTATTTATTAATCTGTATATAATTTAATCTATCAATCAATAAATCTTTATATCTAACAAGTTGTCTATTTATCTGTCTATCTATATTTTTATCTATTTGTCTCCTATCTATCTATCTATCTGTATGTCTATTTGTCTATTTATCTATCTATCTATATATCTATCTTTTATCTATATATCTGCTTATCTATTTTTCTATCTATCATTCTATCTATCTATCTATCTATCTATTTATCTATCTATCTATCTAATAATTTGTTGATCAGTCTGTCTATCTATCAATCTATTTGTCAATTAATTTTTTTATCATTTTATCTATCTATCTATCTAAGAATCTGTATATTAATCTATTTATGAATATATTTATAAATATGTTTATAAATGTGTCTATCAATCAATCACTCTTTTTGTCTATCTATCTGACTATATACTTTTCTATCAATCTGCCTCTAAATCTGTCTATATATTTATCTATGTATCAATTTATCTTTCTGTTGTCTATCTACTTGTTCATCTATTTGTTTGTATATCTGTCTATGTGTGTTTCTGTCTATCTATCTATCTATATATCTAATGGACTATTATTCTATCTATCTATTTGTCTATCTATCTATCTATCTATATATCTATCTGTCTATCTATATATCTATCTATCTATCTGTTTGCATATCTGTCAGTCTATCTTTCTATCTATCTTTCTACTTATCTATATATATGGCTATTATTCTTTTTATTAATGGGTTAGGTCGAGCTGGACTCCCAATTCAAGCTCGACATGCGATCTCGTGCATTATATTCTTTTTTATTTATGATGAGTGTCTAATTGTGCCAGATGGATGCATCATCTGGGATTGTTGGCATGTCACAACCTATAGTCATTTTAGATTATTAATTAATGAATTAAATTTCGACACAATGGCTATTCTAGCCATTACTTAACCATCGACAATCAGTTGTTTAGATTCTATCAAGTCCAAATCCAACATTAAATAATTAATTTTAAAAATTCAATTATTTTTATAAGTAGATAAAAATTTATATTTTTTCTTTATATTCTATATTTCTTTGTATGATTATCTATGATTTTCAAAATTGAAAGTTAAAATAAAATTTATCTTTTTATTTTTTTATTCTATTTTTTATTTTTACTATTTTATTTTTATAATATTACATATTTTAAAGTATGTAAATTATAATTTTATATAAATTTCAAATATATTAGTCATGTTGTCCAATGAACAATAAAATAATGAAAATGTTGTGATGAAGATTTAATTTTTTAAGGAACATTATATGTATTTTTTTTATTTTACTTTGATATAAGAGAGTATAATGAAATACTAAGATATTTTTCTTCTACTATATATACATGTTTATTCCTTCTAATAAAATGGATCATAGTAAATTAAATAAAGATGAAATTAATATTTTAGATAATTTTAATTTAGATAATAATAACCAAACTCAAAGATTCGTTTCTAATTTGAATCTTAAGTATCCCTATGTACAAAAAAAATTTTAAGTTTAATAAATTAATTTTTGTAGTACGACTTATTTTAATATAATTAAAAATAAAAATATTAGAGGATTTTAACAAAATAATGCTCAATGCAGATAAACACAAAATTTATATATGTATTACAAAAATAAATATATTAGAAGTAGTAGGCATGAGTAATATTTTAAAAAAGCTCTAGAAGTGATGAAGCTTGTTCTCCTCACTGATTAAAGTTTCAAAAAAAATGTAAAGTCTCTTGTAATTTGAATAGAAATTGTGTGGTTGAATCAGGCAGGGCCAGCAGAAAAGTTAGTGCGAGAATAATCTAATATGCTTGTTCTGTTTAAGTTTTCATAGGGGTGGATATTACTGCATCAATGTTTTATGGGCTGGATAAGATGCTTTACGACCTCAAATACAAGAAAGAGGCGAGTAGTTGAATTCTCCGTGAGCTTGTAACAGGTTCGGCACAACATTAAGCTGTGAAAGTTTTTGTTTTTTTTTGTTTTTAATTCGATTTGGTTGCTTGGATTGGGCATAGACCTTTGATTCTTGTTTAGAGAAGATGTTAGGAGCTGCTCTCAAGGACTTGTACAAGATGCTCGTGATTGACTGGTTTAATTTTCATGCAGATATAGTACCGCAATGTTCCACATACAAAGCTTGCAGAAGTGGAGGGATATCATAATTGGGTTAAAGTTACAGGTGAATATCTTACTTTTCTTGGCGGTGGCACACAATTCAAAAATGGAGCTCTGCACTACATCGACTTCATCAACGAGTTCGTTCTTTCCCTAATTGTAGAAACATTAAGATTCTATTGCATCAAATATCACATATTGATGCTGCTTTAAGGGTACTCTTTTTTTGTGTGTGATGGGTGTTCATTCTATGAATAACTTTGATTTGAAGACCCTCTTTTCTAAATAATCATATATATTGATATTTTTAGGAATGGAACTAAATATAGGTAACCAAAGAATAAATGGACTTGTAATATTCAATTTTTTTTTGATTGTTGGTTTAATTTTTATGGTTCATATTTGAAAAGAAATGAATTGTGGCACTGATATTGTTGCAAAAAAGTAAAAAAAAAATGAGTTTTTTTCCCTAGTACAACAAGAATGGTGCTTTTCCTTTAGCTTTGGATGCTTATTTTTATGCTTCAGTTTATTGTCATCATGTTTTATTTTTTAATTATTAAATGAATTCCTCAAAGGATGATGCATTTGATAATGTGTTTCAAGATATGCGACTTAAAGGAAACTCTATCAAGTAGTGAATACCAAATCATTAATGAATGTGTAGTTTATAACATTTCAGAGGTGCCTAATGTCATTACCTCCCTTGCACTATGATCTTATGATATCTAATGTTTTGGAATCTCTGGTTTCTATTGATCTCGTTGGAAATGAATCTGATGTTATGGCTAGGGAGCTCTAGGTTTTCTGTTAATGTTGTTGTGGTCATAAATCTAGTTAAGCTGAGTTTATTCACTAGGGTTGCAAGAGAATCTTCCTTGGCCACATCATAGGTATGGGTTACTTAATTGACTATTTTTTTTCCGAGTGATGTAAGCATATTATTATTCTTCATTGTGCTCAATTTGGAATGGGTATTAGTTCCATACATAAGTTTATGTAGTATTGCTCCATGTTTAATACATTAATCATTCTTTGATTTTCTATGATGGACAAAATTGAGATTGAGTTTTAATAGTTATTGTTCCAAATAATTCCATTTATAATTTTTTGAAAATAATTGCACTATATAAACTATGGGGAATTGAGTAATAATAGATATAGTATAAAAGAATTGAAGCATCCTAATACCAAGAGTTTTCAGTATAATATATATACATAGTCAATATACCTTTGTATGTACATGCATTTATATATTATGAAATGTATATTTTTCTGTATATGTAACTATACATATATGCTAATGTATGTATGTACACACACGCATATATATAGGTTCATATATATTGTAGTAATATACATAAGGTATAAGTTGTATTGCATAATTTTCAAGAACAAAATATTTTTTACTGGAGAAAATATGTACATATATACTGTAGTTTTATATATGTAACTAGTGAAATGCTAGTATATATGTACATATATACTACAATATTATATATTTATCAAAATAGAACCTTATTTATTTATTTATTTTGATTTAATTGACTAGTTTTATTTTTGTACAGATATGGTACTGCATTGTTCCCAATATGAAGCTTTTATAAGTAAAATGATTTTTCACTAGATATGATGCGGTGCGACTAAGACAGCCTTGTCGCGGTAGAAAGATGGTGACCAAAGGAGGGAGGGAAGACAAAACAAAGTCATTTTCATGGATAGATTATACTTTATGCACTGTCATTAGATAAATTGATAAAGAATATATAATGAAATTTTGTTATGTTTTTGTTTTAACAATGTAACATACTTTATCAGAATTATTTAATAACTACTTTTATTTTTTGTTAATAAAAATTATTGGTTTATAATTTATGTTTTAATTCAATTTAATATAAAAATTTAAAATTATGTAATCAAATTTTTAAAAAATAAAATAAAATAGTGAAAATAGTTTTCGAATTAAAATAGTTAGAGAATTTTCTCTTGTTAATTTAGCTAGGGACTTTTCTGTAAATCTTAATTACGATAAAAATCAGCAATGGAAGAAAAATTTTAATAGGAAATTTTTTGTCATTAAAATATTAGCTATGGATTTTTTCTATCATTAATTTTTTATGACGAGCACTTTAGCTGGAGAAATTTTCATCATTAATCCGTCGTTTTACTATTTTAGCGACGAAAAATCCCACATAGCAAGGGATTTTTCACTAGCTATATGAGATTTTTCTTGTAATGATAAATAGACAGACAGATAAATAGAGAGATAGATAATATAAAAAAATATACATATAGATAGATAGACATATACACATATAGCCAGAAATAAAAATAAATAATTAGACATATAGATAGATATATAGATATACAAATGATCAATAAAGAGACATTTATACACATTGAAAAATTGTGATATAGAGAGATAGAAAGAGATATAGATAGGTAGTTTTAAAAATAGATAGATAGTTAGAAAAATAGATAGATAGAAAAATAGATAAATAGATAGATAGATATACAGATAAAAATATAGTCAGATAAATAGATAGATATATAGCCTGATATATGGATAAATAGATAGATAGATAGATAAATAAATAAATGGATAGATAGTAAGATATTCAGATAGAAAAAAAAGATAGAAAATTTGATAGAAAGACAATTAGAGAGAGATAGAAAGATAGAGAGATAAAGAGTTAAATAAATAGATAGATAGCAAGATAGATATAGAAATAAACAAATAGACACAAACACAGATAGATAAATGGTCACATATAAAGATGGACAGATAGATATATAGACACATAGATAGATATATAGATAAATAAAAAGACAGATTGATAGATACATAGTTAGATAGATTGATATACATATAGATAGTTCTCAATAGATATACAAATTGACAGAATGATAGTTATAGAGAGAGAGAGAAAAATATAGATAGATAGATAGACAAATATATAGATAGATAGATAGATAAATAGACATATAAGAAGATATATAAATAGACATGTAGATAAATAATAATATATATATATATATATATATATATATATATATATATATATATATATATATATAGAAAGACATATAGAAAGATAGATAGATAGACAGATAAATAGATATAAAAAAAGACATATATATAGATAGAATGATAGGTCGATACATAGAAAGAAAGATTAACAAATAGACATATTGACAGAAAGACTATAGACTGATACATAGATACAGAAATAGATTATGAGATAGATAAACAAACATATAGATTGATTGATAGGTAAAAAGATAGACAGACAGACAAATAGATAGATAGATCGATCGATAGACATAAATAAATTGAAAGATATATATATATATATATATACATATAGACAAATAGATAGATAAATAGATAGAAAGATAAAAAAATAGATATATGATAGAAGAATAGCTAAATAGATAGACATGTTGATAGATACACATATACATAGATAGACAGAGAGTAAAATACATAGAATGATAGATAGATAGATATAAAAATATATAAATAGACATATAGATAGATAGATAGATAAAAAAATATATAGATAGATATATATATATATATATATAGACAAACAGATAGACAAATAGAAAGATAGAAAGATATACCTATAGATAGGTAGGTAGGTAGGTAGATAGATAAATAGATAAATAAATAAATAGAAAGATTGATTGATTGATTGACAACAAGACAGATAAATACATTGATATATTGATATATTGATAGATAGATAGAAAATAGATAGATAGATAGATAGATAAATAGAGAGATAGAAACATATACATACAAATAGATAGACAGATAGACCGAGAGATATATACACAAATAGATAAATAGACAAATACAAATAGAGATAGATAGATAGATAGACAGATATACTAATATATAAAATGATAAATAGGCATATAGATAGATAAGATATACAAATATAAATATAGATAGATAAATAAATAGATAGATAGACAGGTAGATAGATAGATAGATATATATATATATATATATATAGATATATAGTTAGAGAAATACAAAGAAAGACAAATTGATAAATAGATAGATAGACAAATAAAGAATAGATAAATACACACACACACACACACATAAAATGATAGATAACTAGAAAGATAGATTCATAGATAGATAGATATGTAGAGAGACAGATAGACAGATAGACAGAGAGAAGATAGATAGATAGATAGATAGATAGACACATAGATAAAAAGATATATAGATTGATAGTCAGATAGACATATAGATAGATAAATATACATATAGATTGATAGATTGACCTATAGACTTATATATAGACAGACACATAGATATATAGTTAGATAGATAGATATATAAATAGAGAAAGAGATAAATAGATAGTCAAATAGATAGAAAGATAGATAAATAGGTAGACAGATAGACACATAGACACATAGATAGATAAAAAGATAGACATATAGACAAATAGACTGATAATGCTATAGATAAGATAAACAAATAGATTTAAGAACAAATAGATAGATAGACATATGTAGATAGTAATATAGACAAATAGATAGAAACATAGAGTGAAAAATAATTAGATAAAAATATAGATATATAGACAAATAGATAGACAAATAAAATATCATTAGATAGATAGATAGACATAAAGATAAATACATAGATATACATATTTAAAGATAGATAGATAGATAAATAAACAAAGTGACAGACAGACAGATAGATAGATAGAGAGATAAAAGATAGATAGAAAGAAATATTGATATTTAGACATACAGACACAGATAGATAAATAGATAGATAGATAGATAGACATAAATATAGACAAATAGAAAGATATGCAGAAATATATATAGATAGATAAATAGATAGATAGATAGATAGAAAGATAGATAGATATATAGATAAATAGATATATAAATATTTAAATAGATAGACAGATAGATAAAGAGATATAAAGATAAAGAAATTGATAGATAGATAGATAGTAGACAGACAGACAGATAGATAGATATATAGATAGATTGACATAAAGATAGATAAATAGATAGTTTGATAAATATATAAAAAGATAGAAAGATAGACTGATAGATAGATAAATAGATAGATAAACATAAAGATAGATAAAATTATAGATAGATATACAAATAGATAAATAGATAGATAGATAGATAAATTGACTAATAGAAAGATACACAAATATATAGGTAGAAAGATAGAAAGATAGACTGATAAATAAATAGAGATAGATAAATTGATAAATAAATAGAGATAGATGGAGAGAGTTTGACAAATATAAATATATATAGATAGACAGATAGATTTATAGACAGAAAGATAAATAGATAGATACACAAATTGAAAGATAGACATATAAGATAGATAATTAGATAGACAGATAAATAGATAGATATATTGATAAAAAAATAGACAAATATATAGATAATCAAATATACATATATACAAATAGATAGAAAGGCTGATAGATAGATAGATAGATATACAAATGAACATATAGATAAATAGATAGATGGATAGATAGAGAATAGATAGATAGACAAATATTGATATAGACCAATATACATATACATAGAAATATATATATAGATAGATAGATAGTTTGATTGATTGATGGATAAAGAGATAGATAGAAAAACATATAGATAGAAAGGAAGATAGTTAGATAGATAGATAGACATATATATACAGATAGACACTTAGACTTATAAAGAGATAGACATTTCAACAGATACACACATAAAGATATGGACATATCGGTAGAAAGATAGATATATACATAGACAAAGAAAGGATATATTGGTAGAGTGATAGATAGACACATAGATAGACACATAGATAGACACATAGATAGATAGATAGATAGATAGATAGATAAAATATTAGTTAGAGAGATAGACAAATAGACTGATAGATAGATAAATAGATTGATAGACATATATATATATATATATAAACTGATAGATAGATATTCATATGGAGAAATAGTCAGATATTTAGATAGACATATAGATAGATAGACAGATAGACTAATAGACTAATAGATAGATAGACATAGACAAATTGATAGATAGTGAATTTGAGAGATTGAGAGATAGATAAATAGATAGAAAAATAGATAAATATATAAATAGATAGATAAATTGATAGATAGATACATAGATAGTATGATAGTTAGACAGATAGAAAGATAGATAGAGAGAATGATAGATAGATAGATAGATAGATAAATAGACAGATAGGAAGACAGATAGATAGATAAATAAATAGATAGACAGATAAATAGACAAAAAGACAATTAGGCTGATAAATATATTAACAAATAGTCAAATAAAAACATATACAAATAGATAGATGGACAGAAAAAAGATAGATAGATACATAGATAGATAACACATGGACGAATAGACAGATAGATAGATAGACAGATATTTAGTTAGATAGACAAATAGATCGATAGAAAAATAGATAGATAGATAGATAGCTATAGTATATATATATATATATATATATATATACAAATAGATAAATAGATAGAAAATACATATAGTCTGATAGATAGATAGATAGATAGATACAATAAAAGATAATTTGATAAATACATAGATTGATAGATCGATAATAGAAAGATAGACAGATAGATAGTTAGATATATATATATATATATATATATATATAGAAAAATAAACAAAAAGATAGAAAAATAGATAGATATATATATATAGGATAAAGAGATTGACATATACATAGATAGACAAAAATATAGAAAAATATACATTTAGATATATATACATATAGGCAAAGAGACAGATAAAAAGATAAAAAAATAGACAAATAGATAGATAGACATATAGAAAAAATAAACAAATAGATAGTTATATATATTAAAAGATTGATTGATTGAAAAATGGAGAGCTAAACATATAGACAAATAGATTGATAGACAGAAAGACATATAGATAGATAGAGATATAGACATATAGATATGTATACAAATATACAGATTGATAGATAGATACAGAAATAGACTATAGATAAATAGATAGGTATATAGATAAATAGAAACACAAATAGAAAGATATACAAATAGACATATAGATAAATAGACATATATACAGATAGTTATAGATATATAGATAGATAGACTAATTGATAAAAATAAAGATAGACAGATAGATAGATCAATAGATAGATAGATAAGCAGATAGATAGATAAAAGATTGCTAGATGTATCAGATAGATCGTTAGATTAGAAGGACAAATAGATATATATATATATATATATATATAGGTATATATTTTGTTAGATAAAGAAATAGAAAGATAGATAGATATATATACATAGATAGATAGATTGATTGATTGATAAACAAATAAAGATATTGACAGATGATAGATAGACAAATAGATAGATAGAGAAATTGATAAATTGACAAATGGACAAATAGATAGATTTATAAATCTAATTATAGAAAGATAGACAAATAGATAGGTACATTTAGAGAATAATAGATAGATACACAAATAAATATATTTATAGATAGAATGATAGATAGATAGATAGAAAGATAGATAGTTAGATTGAGATAGATATAGAGAGATAAATATATAGACTAATAATCAAATATATTGATAAATAAATTGATAAATAGATAGATAAACATATCGACAAATAGACATATAGACACATTACGAAATAGATAGATACATAGAAATATAGATAGTTAGATAGAAAGATAGATAATCAAATAGATAGATAGGTATACACATAGATAAATATACATATACATAGATAGATAGATAATAGACAGATACATAGAAAGATAGTTAGACATATATATAGAAAGATACCCGGTCAGATAGATAGATATATTGATAGATAGAGAAGTAGACAAATACACATATTACAAGTATTATAGAGAGATATATAGATAGATAGACCGATAGACATATATATAGATAGACAAATAGACATATATAGAGATGTTCATTTAAAGAGATTGATAGATAGAGATATAAAGATATGTGCAGAGAGATAGATACATAGATAGATAAGTAGTTTGATAGATAGATAGATAATTAGATTGATAGATTGAAAGATAAACAAATAGATAGAAATTTTTTAGATAGGCTAATAGATAGATATTTAGATAGAAATGTACATAGTTAGATAAATAGATTGATATTTAGATAGATAGATAAATAGATAGACAGACAAAAAGATCTTAAGATGTTTAGATAAACTAAATGATAGATATTCAGATATACGAGTAGGCGGAACTATATATATATAGATAGATAGATATATAAATAGAAAGATGAAAGATAGATAGATAGATGGACAGATAGATAGATAGATAGATATATATATATATACACATTGATGCATAAAGAGATAGAGATAAAGTGAGAAAGTAAGTTAGATAGATAGATATACAAGTTGACAAATAGATGGATAGACAGATAAATAAATAGAGAAGAATTACACACAAAGATAGATTGATAGTTAGAGAGATTGCAGATAGAGAGAGAGTGAGAGAGAGATAGAGAAATATATATAAAAATATATACATATATATAGACAGATTGACAAATAGACAGATAAATAGATAGTCAGATACAAATAAAGAAAGATTGGTAGATACATAGACTAACATATATATAAATAGACAAATAGATAGATAGATAGTTAGATAGATGTATATATATATTAATAGTTAGATAGATAGATAGATAACAAATATATAGATATAGGGTTCGACAGATTTAAAAATATACATATTGATAGATATACATATAAAAAATAGATAGATAAATAGATAGATTGACATATAGATGAATAGATAGATAGATAGTTAGATAAATCATAAGATAGTGAGATTAAAAGTTGGAGAGCTAGACATATAGATATATATGCATATAGACAGAAAGACATATAGATATAATGACATATAGACAGATAGATAGATATACATATATATAAATAGATAGATAGATTGATAGATAGACTATTGATAGATAGATAGATAGACTTTAGATACATAGATAGGTATATAGATTGATTGGTAGACAAATAGATAAATAGATAGATATACATATAAATAGATAGACATATTGACAAATACACAGATACACTAATAGATTGATTGACAAATAGATAGATAGATAGATCGAAAGATAGATAATTAGGTAGATAGATAGATTGAATGACAAATAGACATATAGATAGATAGATAGATAGGTAGGTAGGTAGATAGATGAAGAGAGATCGTTAGATTTAAATATAGATAGATATATAGATAGACAAAAAGATAGATAGATAGACATATGAAAAATTAATAGATAGAGAGATAAATAGATATATAAATTAATAGATAGAGAGATAAACAGAAAGTGAGATATATAGATATACAAATAGATAGATAGATAAATAGATATATAGTTACACACAAATATAGATAAATAGTTAGACAGATATATATATATATATATATATATATAGAAAATAAACAGATAGACAGATACAAATAAAGATAGATTGAAAGATACATAAATTAGTAGACCGACAAATAAATAGATAGATAGACAGTTAGATAGATATTCAGATATATAGATATATAGATATATAGATATATAGATTGATAAACATATAACATATTTAATATACATATATATATATAACTATATATAAATGTATTTAAAAATATGTATATCAACATATTACTATATATAAATGTATTATCTACATCAATACCTATACATAGTCATATGTCTAAATATATACAATTACATGAAAAACTATATATAACTACATCTACAACATTTTTAACTACATGCTTCAGAAACTTAATATCCATTCATATCATTCATCTCATTCTTACATTTTTTTTGGACATTGAATAAATCTTTATCATTTTCCCATATATTTTAGGAACTTAAATTTAAATTTTTCAACCTTAAATGTATTTTTATTGTATTTTTATATGTTTTTATAAATCATTATGATTTAATATGTTTAGGGTTTGTATTTTTGTTTCACTAAATATCATTTAACTAAAATTGATTTATAATAAAATGTTCATTTGTTAAATTTCATGTTGTAAATTTAAAAACAAATAATAATATATTTGTGTAATAAATATTATAAAAAATTTCTAAAATATATATGTGATGTAGTTTCAATTTACAAAGATAAAACTTTAAAAATAAAATTTTTTACAAAATAAAATTTATTAGACATTAATATTTTAATAAAAAAATTATATAGAAAAAAAAATTTATTTTCTATTAATGAATTATATTTTCATTTTTAACATAATTGTAAAAATATAATAATTCACAAATATGTCACCTTCATTTATTTATATAAGTATAATGATAGTTATTTTAATATAAATATTAAAAAAACAACTTTTTGAATAAAATAGAAGCTCATATATTTAATTCATAATTTTATTTTATGCATTAATATATATCACACACACACACACACATACACACCCGCTTACACATGCACCCACAAATATTTGTTTTAAATATAAAGAATTTACAATATTTTATAAATTGTGTACAATATATAATATTTTATTTAATTAAATTTTCAAAATCAAAAAATTTTAAATACATTTAAACACACACACACACACACACAAACACACACACAAACATATATATATATATATATATATATATATATAATAGTTTCATGTGTAACTTTAAAAATATATTTCGTATATAGGTATGTGTGTGTGTTTGTGTGGGTGTACAGTAGTATATCCATACATACAAGTATATACACACTACTTTGAAAATATAGATACATGTGTAAATATATACAAAATTACAAAAATGTGTATGCTGATATATAATGTATAGTAATGTATATGGAGGTATAAATGTGTGTGTGTGTAGTGCAGTGTATATGCACATATATATTTATGCATTTATATGTAAATACCAACATTAATTTTGAGAAGAAAAATACTTGAGCACATAAATATTAACATGTTCCACAAATTCGTGAGAGCAGGAGCAAAAAGTGATATTATTGCAAGATACTACTAATCTCCCATCTATAACACTTTGCCTCAAAATTTGATCAAAGTACTACTTGCAATGATAAGGTTCTTTCGATACTACATACCATGAAGTTACATTTTCATTCAATACTATAATTTGTTCATATAAAAAATCTATCTAATATCTTCTAAAACAACTCTTCTATCTTCTTTTTCTAGTCTTGATAAGCTATTTTTAATTTTGATTATATGTACATTTCTTATCTCATATATTTAATTCTAACTATTGTAATAGTAAAATCCATTAAATCAATCTAGGCCTGATATCTTTCTTTTCTATAAGCTATTTAATTATAGAATAATTAGTATATACTATGACTTTGGTTCTCACAAAATATGATATTAACTTGCCAAAAGAAAAGATTGTTGATACAAGTTCTTTCTCTATAGTTGTGTAATTCATCTGGGCATTTGAGAATGTGTTATTATCATAGTATATGATAACTATTTATAAATATTTGTAAACTATATAAAACTCTTCATAATTATATTTACCTATATTTGTAACAATGTAAACTATTTTTATAACTATATCCATAACATATAACTATTTTTTAACTATATAATATTTTATAACTATATGTGTAATTCTATATAACTATATTTTTAACAAAATATATCATGTGAATAATAATATATAACTATATATAATTGTATTTTACTATATGTATAACTATAAAAATGTTATATATAACTATATCTTTAACTACATACATATTTATAACTATATGTGTATAACTATATATAAATATTTATAGAACTATGTAATACTTTATATAATTAAATATACCTATATTTGAATCTATGTATACATATATGTATTCATATATTTAAATCTATATATATATATTTATAACTTTGTATATATTTATGTATAACTACTTATAACTACTAGTATTAATATATCTATATATAATTATATGTTTAACTATATATAACTTTATTTTTAATTATATATACTATAGGTATAAGAACATATATAGGTTGACCTCCCTCACTGGTGACCATCTCTTGAGGTTAATTGATTCTATTTCTTTTTCTGATCAGATCTCTTTACTGCCATATGACAAAGGATTAAGATTTAGTGGAAGAAATGGGGTTAACGTTCACAAAGTTGTTCAACAGTAGGCTGTTTGCCAACAAGGAGATGAGGATTTTGATGCTAGGTCTTGATGCTGGCAGTAAAACAACCATTCTGTATAAGTTGAAGCTCGGTGAAATTGTGACCATAATTCCTAGTATTGTCTTTAATGTAGAGACTGTTGAATACAAAAACATCAATTTCACTATGTGGGATGTTGGGGGTCAAGACAAGAAATGCCCTTACTCAAAGGAATTACTTCCAAAATACCTAATGTCTCATATTTGTAATGGACAGCAATGACAGAGATCAAGTTGTTGAAGCCAGAGATGAGTTGCATAGGATGCTAAATGAAGAAAAGCTTTGAGATGCAGTTTTCCTGGTGTTTGCCAATAAGCAAGATCTTCCCAATTCAATAAAAGCTGATGAAATTTCTGGCAAGCTAGTACTTTACTCTCTTCTCCAACACCATTGGCATATTTAGTGTACATGTGCTACCTTGGCGAGGGCCTCTACGAGGGTCTTTATTGGCTTTCCAATTACATTGTCAGCAAGTCATAAACAAATTTAGCAGGACGAGGCAAACTTTGTTGGCATATATGGATGTGGATCTAATCTTTGCCTATTTTGCTTGAGTTTTGTTAAGTTATGTTGATGTCATCATTTGTTTCTAGGGGGTTTCAAAGTGTATTTATATTTATATATTACATGCCTAAAATACATGACCGCATTTACTTTGTTCTGATATGTTGTAAGCTGAACATTTTTTTTGGTTTTGTTTCTTTTTGCCATTGGATCCCAAAGGTATAAAAACATATAACTATAAATAATTGTCTTTGACTATATGCATATCTATAAAATATTATACATGACTATATTTAAAAATATAATTAACACCATATATTTAATATACATTTTGATATATTAGTATATAAAAAAGTATTTTATCATATATATACCTATAGATAACTATTTATATACATATATAAAATTATATAAAAATATATATATACGAACATGTATGAATATATGTATAACTATATGTGTAACTAAATGTATATCCACATGTAACTATATTTATAATTACATACATACAACATTATGTTTAACTATATGTGTTTAACTATATATAAATATTTGTATAACTATATAACACTCTATATAATTAAATATAACTATATTTGTAACTATGTATGCATATATGTAAATCGATATATTTATTTATAACTTTATATATTTATGTATAACTATTTGTATGAATATAGTTATATATAACTATATGTTTAACTATATAAAAATATTTATAGCTATATATACTATATGTATAATAAAATATAACTATAAATAATTGTATCTTATTATATGTATAACTATAAAAAGCTTTATGTATAACTATATTTAAATATATAATTTACAACTTATATTTAATATACATTTGTATATATTAGTATATAAAAATGTATTTTACTTTATCTATTCCTATACATAACTATATGTATAAATATATAAAATTATATGAATAAATATATATACCTACATGTATAAATATAAGTATAACTATATGTGTAACTATATGCATAACTACATGTAACTATATTTATAACTACATGATTAACAACATATAACAATATGTTTAATTATATGTGTATAACTATATATAAATATTTGTAAAACTAAATAAAACTTTATATAATTAAATATAACTATATTTTAAACAATATATACATATATGTATACATATATGTAAATCTATATATTTGTTTATAACATTGTATATATTTATGTATAAATAAATATAACTACTCGTATGAATATATATATGTATGTATGTATGTATATAACTAAATGTTTAATGATATATAATTTTTTATAACTCTATATATTATACGTATAATAACATATAACTATAAATAATTATATCTTACTATATGTATAACTATAAAAACATTATACATAACAATATTTAAAAATATAGTTAACAACATATATTTAATATACATTTTTATATATTAGTATAACAAATGTATTTTAGTATATCCATACCTATACATAACTATATGTATAAATATATGAAATTATATGAAAAAATAAATACACATACTTGTATAAATATAAGTTTAACTATTTGTATAACTATATGTATAACCACATGTAACTATATTTATAATTATATGTATAAAAACATACAACATAATGTTTAACTATATGTGTATAACTATATATAAATATTTGTATAACTATAAAAAACTCTATATAAATAAATATAACTTTATTTTTAATTATGTATAGATATATGTAAATCTATATAATTGTTTATAACTTTGTATACATTTATGTATATCTACTTATAATAACTTGTATGGATATATCTATATATAACTATATGTTTAACTATATTTAACTATTTATAACTACATTTACTATATGTTTCCTAACATATAATTATATATGGGATAATACTAATTTGTTGCACTAACTTGAAATTAAATGGCAAAAGATATAATATCAAAAATATGTAAGCACAAGCATGAGAGTGCCAATTGGTCATGCTCATATATGGTATAATACAAATAAGGGTCGTACTCTTACCTAATCCGAGCCCTTGGGCCTCAGGCTCCTATATGAACTTATGTATGACAAAAGATGTTATTTTTGATAGGTTTTTACTGAAGAAATTTTATTTTATGTAATTACAATGCATGGGTCCCATATTTACCAATTTCAGCTTTATCAAAATGAGGCCTAGCATATAGTATCTTTATTATTCCTAAAATATTTTATTTTTACACTCTCTTTATCTCTAAACATCATTACTAGACATCTTTTAGATTTTTTTAAGCTGTATGAAAATTAACTTTAATTTGTGTTTATTCATTTCTATAATAACTGTTTTTATATATCTGGGGAAATGTTTATGTGTCCCTGAATTTTTTGGGTAGAGTTTTAGACTATTATAAGTATGTAAAAGCCTTGGATGGTCGTGGTCCTCTATGGTGCTGTGAACAGCACCTTAGCTTTTAAAGCTATGAGATGAACCAAATAATTAATCCCACGCAAACACAGGTTTGTTCTTTACATTCTTATTTTTTGCAGATATGTGTCCTCGTAGTTCAGATCTATGACTGCTTGTTATCGGTTATTGGTTTGTAAATGTAGTATGTTATGCTCCATGTGCAGGTGTAACAATGTTCTCTATCTGGGCGGAGTACCAGAAGAAAAAGAATGAGAAATGCTGACCATGCCTGAGAGACCTATATGCGTGTTTTTTAAATATTGTATTATTTTCTTCTATTGTCTTTGATGGTATGAGTATTTGCATTAAAGTACAAGTGTGTGTATCATCTAACACTATGTGATTATATATACATACATATAGTACTATAGTATATACATACATATATACTTGGTATAAACGTAAATATATACTAAGTATATATCTACGTATATACTGAGTATATAAGTACGTATATACTCACTATATAAGTACTTTATACTATAGTATATACGTACGTATATATCGATATATACATAAGTAGGTGCATTTATATATTTGTAGACATGTATATATTATTAGACGTACACACATATTTACACACAGACATACTTTTGAATATATTATTGTTCGCGCTGGTCTGAACATCATCGTGCATTACTCACTGATGTAGGCAATAAAAGTAATGAATATTAGACTTTTCTTAATGCTTTGGAAAGATATTACAAGTTTAGGCCAGGCAGGCAGATAGAGGTTGGTCTTAAAATCTTAGTAATTGTATTGATATGCAATTATCACATGGTAAAAAATGAACATATGAATAAATAAGTTTTTTTGCTCTAGATTCTACAATGATTGGTTCTAATTGTACTAGGTTTTAGAATGATGATGACGATGATGCTCATGTAGTGTCGTGTAATTCTGGTCGAGGAGGAATATTGGGTCCTATTTTGGGAGAAGCAGCTCGCTGCCTCATCAAAAACTCGCTCAATCTCAAATTTATCAGTCGAGCATCATCACCCACCATACTTTTATTATCAGTAGTAGTAGCGGCAGCAGTGGCAGTGATGGCTATGGCTGTAATGTTGGCAGTGACAGCTATGGCGGCAGTGATGGCAGTAGCGCAGTAGTGGCAGCAGGGGCAGCAGCATAGCGGCCGCAGTAGAGATAGCGGCGGCAGCGGTAGCTACAACAGCAATGGTAGTAGCAGCATCGGCGGCAACAGCGACAGCAGCGGCAACAACGGCAGCAGCGGCCACGGTATAAATTATTCTAGAAAGGGATTTTTTGGTCGCTAAATTTATTTAGGTAGGAATTATTTTCGTCAATATTATTTAGCGTTGAGCACTTTATCTTGGGAAAGCTTCCGTCATTATATCCGTTTAGCGACGGAAAATATCAATTAGCTTGCTAATTTAGCTTGGAAAATTATTTTTTTAATTAGAGATTTTTTCGTCGCCAAATTTTTAGCTAGGGACAATTTCACTCACTAAATTTTAGCAACGAGCACTTTAGATAGGGAACCAATCCATCATTAATCCATCATCAATCAATCGCTATATCCCATTTAGTGATGAAAATGCCCATTTAGCTAGGGAATTGTCCCTATCTATATCAGATTTTTCTTGTAGTATATAGATTGATATATAGATAGATAGAAAAATAAATAAAATGTATAATAGATAGAAAGATTTACATAAAGATAGATAGACAGATAGATAAATAGACAAATTGGCATATTGACAAATAAAAAGTATAATAGATAGAAAGATTTACATAAAGATAGATAGACAGATAGATAAATAGACATATTGGCATATTGACAAATAAATAAATAGATAAATACACAGATAGGGATATAGACTTATAAATATATATAGAGATCGATAGATAAATAGATAGACAGAAAGATAGATAGATAGGTAGATTGAGAGATTGACATATTGATAGATTGACATATTTATATTTTTGATATATAGACATGTAGACAAATAAAAAGATAGAGAGATAGACAGATTGATTGATTGATTGATTGATCGACATATAGATAGAAAGATAAAAAGAAGGATAGACAACTTGATAGATAGATAGAAACATAGACACATAGGAAAATAGAAAGATAGATAAATATATAAATAGATCGGTAGAAACATAGATAGTTAGATAGATTGACATAAAGACATATAGAAAGATAGATAGATAGATAGATTGATTGATTGATTGAGTGAAAAATAAACAGATAGACTAATAATATGATAGACAAAAATATAGATAGACAGATAAACAGATAGATCAATAGATAGAAATATAAATAGATAAATAGATAAACAAATAGACAAAAAGAGAGATAGAAAGATTTATATATTTACATATTATTAGATTGCCAGATAGATATGTAAATAGATAGACAGATAAATAGATAAAAAGACAGAAAGCTAGATAGAGAGATATAAATTTAGATAGAGAGATATATAGATAGATAGATGCACACATAGTTCTGAAAAATAGATAGACACATATATAGGAAGATATATAGAAAAATTGATAGATAAATACATAGACAGATTGATAGATTGATAGATTGATAGATTCATATATTTACAGATAGATAGATAGAAAGATTTACAGATATATAGATTTATAGATAGAAAGATTTACATATAGAAAGATAGAAAAATATACAGATAGACTAATAGACTAATTGGCAGATAAATATATAGATAGAAAGATTATAATACAAATGGATAGGAAGATTGACACATCGATAGATAAATAAATAGACAAATATATAAATAAATAACTAGATAGATAGATAGATAGATAGATAAATAGATAGACACATAAACCAATAGATAGATATATAGATAGATAGATAGATAAATACATATACAGATAGACAAATAGACAAATAGATATGTATATAGGTAGTAAGATAGTTAGATCAATAGTTAAAAAGTTAGAGATAGATAGACAGATAGACAGGAAGATAGAATGAAAGATAGAAAGATTGACTAATAGACATATAGACAGATAGATAATTAGATAGATAGATAAATTGAAAGTTAGATAGATAGTAATATAGAAACATAGATAAAAAGATAGATAGATGAAGAGATAGATAACAAATAGACAGATTTATAGAAATATAGATAGACATACTGATAGTTTTATAGATTTATAGGTTGCTAGATAGATAGAGGTGTCAACCGGGCCGGGCCGGCTCTGCCCGGCACGAGGCATGGCATGGTTCAGCCATGCCTGGGCCGGCCCGACATGGAAAAATTCCATGCCCGGGCCCGTGCCGTGCCTGGCCCGGCACGGTTCGGCCCGCGTCACGACACACCGCCACGGGTTTATCCCATGCCGGGTGGCCCGTGAGCCCGACCCCACGATGCCCCTCCCGCAAAAAAAGACCATGGGTCGGGTCTGATTCGACCCGACCCTCGGTCTCCCGTATCCCGAATTACTCGGTCAGGCATGCCCGAGCAGGCCAGGCAAGGCACGGAACAGCCCACCATGCCTGTGGGCCGTGCCGGGCCTGGTTTTTTTAAACCGTGCCGGGCCGGGCCTAGTTTTTTTAAACCGTGCCGGGCCGGGCATGACACGGTACGGTAACCGTGCCGTGCCCGGCCCGGCACGGAAGCACGATCGTGCCCTAAAAAACGGGCCAGACCGGTCCATTCCGGCCCGTTTGATACCTCTACAGATAGATAGATAAAAAAGTATATAGATAGACAAATAGATAGACAAGACAAAAAGTAGATAGAAAAATGAATAAATAGATAGACAAATAGACAGATAGACATATTGATAGATTGACTGATAGACGGAAAGATAGATAGATAGATACATAGGTAGAAAGGAAGACAAGCAGAGATATAGATTGATATACACTTAGACAAATAGATAGATAGATAGATAAGCAGATAGATAGATATATAGATAGATAGATGTATAGAAAGAAAAATAGATAGATAGATAGATGCACAAATAGTAAACACATAGATAAATAGGAAGATAGCAAAATAGATAGGTAGATAGGTATATAAAATGATAGATAAATAGATAAAAAGATAAATAGATAGATAGATAAACAGATAAATAGATAGACAAATAGAAAGATAGATAGATAGACAGATAGACAAATAAACACATAGATAGATAGACAGATAGATATGTAGATAGTGAGACAAATAGATAGTAAGATAGAAAGATAGATAGAAATAAAAAGAGATATATAGATAGATAGATAGATAGACAAAAAGACAGTTAGACAAATAGACAAATTGAAAGTTAGAAAGATATATATATATATATATACACTCATAGATAGAAAGTTAGATAGATAGATAGATAAACATATAAACAGATAGATAGATAGATATATAGATAGATAGATAAAAATATTGACAAATAGACAGATTGAAAGATAGATAGATATATAGATACATAGATAGACACATAGAAAAATAGACATATAAATATATAGACAAATAGATTGATAGATAGATTGATAGATTGATATATTTTTAGATAAATAGATAGACAAAGAGATATATAGCCAAATATATACACGAATAAATAGATATACATATAGAGAAATAGTAAGATTGATACATTAACATATTAAAAGATTGACAACTAGAAAGGTCGATACATAGATAGATAGATAGACAGATAGATAGATATATAGTTATTAGATAGGCAGATAGAAAGATATATAAATATAAATATAGTTAGAAAGAAAGATATACACAGTTAGATATACACATAGACACATATATAAAAAGATATGTATACAATTAGATAGATAAAAAGATAGATAGATTGACTGATTGACTTATTAATAGATTGGCAGATAGATAGATTGATTGATAGATAAATAGATAGACACACTGGTAGATTAAGAGATAGACCAAAAGACAGACAGATAGATAGATAGATAGTTATATTTATTGATTGATAGATTAATGGATAGATAGAAAATATGATAAATAAACAAATTGATAGGTAGATCAAAGTAAACATAGATAGATAGACAAATAAAATGATTGATAGACAAATAGATAAATAGATGATAGATAGATAGATAGATAGACAGGTAAAAACATAGACATATAGATAGATAAATATGTGTTATATATATACAAATAGATAAATTGATTTTAAGATAGATAGATGGATAGATAGAAAAATAGATAGATATATATATATAAAGAGACATATAGACAAATTCACAAATAGATAGATAGATAAATATTTTGATAGCCAGATATACACATAGATAGATAGACAAATAGATATTTATATAGATAGATAGATAGGCTGACAGAAGAAAGACACCCAGATAGATAAATAGATAAACAGATATATATCTGACATATAGATATATAGATAGACATAAAGATTGATATAAAAATATTTAGATAAATATATAGATAGATAGAATGATAGGCAGAAAGATAGATAAATAGATAGACAAAAAGATAGATAGATAGATAAATTGGTAGATAGATAGATAGATAGAAAGATAGACAAATAGAAAGATAGATAGATAGTTAGATAGATAGACATATAGATAGATAGATTGATAGACAATTAGATAGATAAATAGATAGACAATTAAATAGAGAGTCGGCTAGATAGATAGAAATATTGACACATAGACAGATTGAAAGATAGATAGATATATATATATACATTGATAGACACATAGACAAATAGACTCTTAAATATAGACAAATAGATTAATAGATTGGTATATTTTTTGATAAATAGATAGATGAAAAGATAGATAGCCAAATAGATACATGAATAAATAGATATACATATAGAGAGATAGTAAGATTGATAGATTAACATATTAAAAGATTGACAAATAGACAGGTCGATACATAGATAGATAGATAGACATATAGATAGACAAATAGATAGATATATAGTTGTTAGATAGGCAGATAGAAAGATATATAGATATAAATATTGTTAGAAAGATAGATATACACATAGTTAGATATACACATAGATACATATATAAGTAGATATGTATACAATTAGATAGATAAAAAGATAGACAGATTGACTGATTGGCTTATTGATAGATTGGCAGATAGATAGATAAATTGATAGATAGATAAATAGATAGACACACTGGCAGATTAATAGATAGACCAATAGACAGACAGATAGATAGATATATTGATTGATAAATGGATAGATAGAAAAAATGATAAATAAACAAATTGATAGTTATATCAAAGTAAAACATAGACAGATAGACAAATAAAATGATAGATAGATAGAAAAATAGATAGATAGATAAAAACATAGATAGATAGATAGATAGATAAATATGTGTTATATATATACAAATAGATATATTGATTTAAAGATAAATAGATAGATGGATGGATGGATAGAAAAATAGATAGATAGATATATAGATAGATAAAGAAACATATAGACAAATTCACAAATAGATAGATAGGTAGATATAAGATAGATACCTAGATAGATAAATAGATATTTTGATAGCGAGATATACATATAGATAGATAGTCAAATAAATATTTAGATAGATAGGTAGATAGATAGATAGATAAGCTGACATAAGATAGACAAATAGATAGATAAATAGATAAACAGATATATATTTGACATATAGATATATAGATAGACATAAAGATTGATATAAAAATATGTAGATAAATATATAGATAGAGAGAAAGATAAGCAGGAAGATAGATAAATTGATAAACAGACAGATAGATAGATAGATAGATAAATAGGCAGATAGATAGATAGATAGATAGATAGACAAATAGAAAGATAGATAGATATTTAGATAGATAGATATATAGATGGATAGATAGATAGATAGATAGAAAGGAAGATAGATAGATAGACAGACAGAAAGATAGATAGATAGACAGACAGAAAGATAGATGGATAGACAAATATATAGATAAATAGACAATTAGATAGATAGATAGACATATAGATAGAAAGATACCTAGATAGATAAATTGATAGATATATAGATAGACCGATAGATAGATAGACATTTAGATAGATAGACAAATAGACATTTAGACATTTAAATAGATTGATAGTTAGATAGATAAATATATAGATAGATAGATATATAGATAGATAGCCAGATAGATAGATACATAGATAGAAATAAAAATAGATAGATTCATACATAGATTGATAGTTAGATAGATAGAAAGATATGAAGATAGGTAGATACGCATATAGATAGATAGACATAATTATAGAGAGACAGATAGACAAATAGATAAATAGATTGCTAGACAGTTAGAGAGATAGATAGATATACAAATAGAAAGATAGACAGAAAGAGAGATAAATAGATAGATCAATAAAAATAAATAAAGATAGGTAGATAAATAGATAGATAAAAATATGGATAGATAGACATATAGTATGATAGATTGATATATATATATATAGATAAATAAATAGATAGATAAATTAATAGATACATAGATTTATAGATAGTTAGGTATATATAAGATACATAGATAAATAGATAGTTAGATAGATAGTTAGTTAGAAAGATATAGATAGATATATAGATAGATATATTGATAAATTGATAGATAGATAGACCTATATATAGATAGACATATAGGAAAGATAGATAGATAGTGAGACAAATAGACAGATAAATAGATAGATAGTTAGATAGATAGATATATAGACAGATAGATATGTAAATAAATAGGAAGATCGATAGATATATTGATGGATTGATAGATTGATATATAGATAAATACATAGAGAGAGATATATATAAATAGATAGATAGATAGATAAATAGATATATAGATATAGAGATAATTAGATAGTTAGATCATCATATAGTCAGATAGTTAGATAGATTGATAGACAGATAGAAAGATAGATAGATAGATAGAATGATTGATTGATAAAAAAATAGACACATTGAAAAATAGATTGATAGTTAGATAAATAGAGAGATAGATTGATTGGTAGATAGATAGACATGTTTATAGATTGACAGATAGATAGATAGATAGACAATTAGATAGATAGACATATAGATAGATATACACATAGAAATATAGATAGACTAACAGATAGATATATAGATAGATAGACATACTTATAGGCAGATAAGTTTATAGATAGATAGATAGATAATGAGATGCATAGATAAACAAATAGACAAATAGTTAGTTCAACAAATAGACACATAGGCAAATTTACAAATATACATATAGATAGACATATTTATAAATAAATAGATTAACCGATAGATAGATAAACAAAAAGACACATTTATAGATACACATTATGACAGATAAATAGTTGATAGATAGATAGATAGAAAGATAGATAGATAGATAGATAGACGAATAGATAGATTGATATATAGAAAGATATAAAAATACACAGATTGACATATAGACAGATATACAAATAGATAGATTGACAAATAGACATACAAACATATAAAGATTTGACATATATATATATATATATTTATAGATAGGTAGCTATAAAGATAGGTAGTTAGAAACATAGAAAGAATAACAGATAGAAAGATAGACACACAACAAGAAAAATCACAAATTGCTAGAGAAAATCCCCTTGCTAAATTTTTTTTTCGTCGCTAAAGTGTATATAACGACGAAATAATGATGGAACATTTCCCAAGCTATAGTGCTTATCGCTAAAAATTTACAAGGAAAATATTTCCTAGCTAAATTAGCATGAAAAAAAATCCCTAGCTAAAATAGCGAGGGAAAATTCCTTAGCTAAATTAGTGAGGAAAAAAAATCCGTAGCTATTTTCATTCAAAAATTATTTCATATTTTTAATTTTTTACATACAATTTAATTACATATTTTTAAATTATATTAAACTTAATAATAACATAAATTATAAACCATTATTTATAATTTTAAAATAATAAAATCAATTAATAAAATAATTTGATACAATATGTTAAACAGTTAAAATAGAAACATAAAAAAACATGATTACATCTTATTCTGCATCAATGTATCTAATTACAGTGCATAAAGTTTAATCTATCTGTGAAATTGATATTGTTTTCTTTCCCCTAGCTTCTCAAGAACTACATACTGCTCTAGCACCTGAGCATGTCCCTCCATGGCCAACATCTTCTAGTTATTTTTCTCTGGTACTCCACACAGATAGATAACATTGTTACACTTGCATATGAAGCATAACATACTACATTTACAACTAATAAAGAACTAAATACTATGCCACTGATAAATAGATAGACTAGTGCTTGCAACACCGACTGCCATTTGCTAGAAATTTCACATAACAAGATAATCATGAGCTTATTTTTAAATTATCATATCAAGATTTTTCCAAGTTTTATATTAAACTGCTCATCAGCATAATCTTTAATTTTGCCTAGTTTCACGCATCAGTCCATGGATAATTAAAAAAAAGTTAGAAAGTACCAAAAAATAGAAATGGAACTTGAAATGACAACGGGCTACATGGTATTGAATTTTTGCACACATGTATGTTCATATAGGAATCCAACGAAGCAATGAAACTTGAAAGAACCCAAAAAAATGAGAAAAAAATGCAATGCACAGAAAAATAACACATGGTAGCCCACCTATGTATTTCATTCCCCACTTGAGTTTTACAATGACCGTCTTTACAGTCAATTTGTTAAGAAAAGGCTTGGGATTAATGGGTATGGTATGCAATATTCAGCAATAAAAAAACTAATGAACGATGCTATCACTACTAAAAATTATGATAATACCTACCAAAATACTAACCAAAAAATTTGATCGCTAATTGCTGTCGAAAAAATGACCAGTTAGCGACCAAAAAAGAGAAACGAAAAAAATAATTTTACCGACCAAAGACCCACCATAATTACCAATCAAATATTTTTGGTCGGTAGTCAGTTTGTAGAGTGGTTATTGAATATATTACCGATCATTTAACAACCTAGCATTATACTTGGTCGATATAGCCTTTTTTCAAATTATGTATAACTTTGTATATACCGATCATTTACTGACCAAATATATAGGTCGGTAATTACTGACCGATTCATGATTAATTTACAAATTTGAAGAGGCACATTAAAGAAAAATCTTCTAATGAAATTCCCGACCAACTAACGACCATATATTACCTACCAAATATATTTGGTCAGTAATATGGTCTGTAAATAAAAAGGGAATTAGAGATTTATATTCCCAAAAGATTACCGACCATTTAACGACCAAAAATATATAACCATTAAAAATGGTTGGTATAGCGATTATCCAATATATTTTTAAGGTTATAATTTTCGACCAAACTACCGAGCAAATATTTAGGTCTGTAATTACTGACCATTTCACCACCGAATACCAACCATAACTTCCGACCAAAATATTTTTGGTCGGAAATTGTTAGTAAATTAGGATGGAAATAGCAAATAGAAATTACTGACTAATTACCGACCATTTAACGAACAAAAGTGCATTACCAAATACTTATAGATTTTTCTAATCGACCGTTTGCCGACCATAATTTAGGTCGGTAATTCAATGTTTTAAATTTTTGATTTAAAAATCATATGCTAAGTCATTATAACCTAAAATCAATGAAATTCCATTGTTTTTCCAAAATAGAGCCGATTATAAGCACGAAATCAGAAAAATTTTATATTTCTTCTGAATTTAGGTAAGTTTTTCTTTGTTCTTCTTCTTCAAATATCTAATACACATCTCCGTCTCTCTGAATTATATATATACATTCAGAAATTCGTTATTTCAATATATTCAGGTATTAGGTTTTTTTTCTCCTCCTAATTTCTTAAATTTTGCTTCAAATTAATTTAATCTAATATGATTTTGACTCGACACAATTAATTAAACTATAATTTTTTTATTTTTTAAAATTTATTCATCTACTATTTATATTTTTAAGGTTTTAGTGATTTTGATTTCAATTACATGATGTTTGCATTCTAATAATCATAATATTAATGGTTTATATTTATATAATCATATGACATTATGTATAAATATCTATAATTTAATATATATAATGATTTATGTTAATTAAAACTTTTATTTAATGTTAATCTTAAATGTCTATAATAGTATATAAAAACTCTTATACATTTATATAATCGAATGATATTATGCATAAATATCTATACTTTAATATATATAAATGTATTACATTTTAAATACACATTGATATATTTATATAAACATATAAAGTTATATATAAATAGTTATACATATGTATTAATGTTTATAAATATCTATACAAAATTTATATTAATCTATCCATTTATATATTTTCTTATATAACAATTATGTAATATTAAATGATTATATAATCTTGAAAATATTTATATTACATATTATTTTTTATATAAATATAGAATATTTATAATGTTTATATAAATGTGATATATATACTATATATTATTTATAAAAGTGTTATATATAAATATAATAATATTTAAGTAACATTTATAAAAATATTTTATTCACAAATATTATATAGATTCACGTATTCAATTATATAATCATATACCATTTTATATAAAAGTATTTTAAACTATATTTATAATAAATTAAACTACTTTTATAACTTTATATAACTAATTTGTAACTATATAATAATGTATAATTCTATATAACTATATTTCTAAAAAATATAGTATATGTATACTAATATATAACTATATATAATTATATTTTACTAAATGTATACCTATATAAATGTTAAATAAATTATATCTTTAACTACATACATATTTATAACTATAAGTGTATAACTATATATAAATATTTGTATAAATATGTAAGACTATATAATTAAATATAACTATATTTGTTACTCTATATACATATATGTATTCATATAATTGAATTAAAATATTTGTTTATATTTATGTATAACTACTTATCACTACTTGTATAAATATATCTATATATAAATATATCTATATATAAATATTTGTTTAATTATATATAACTATTTATAATTATATATATTATATGTAAAATAATATACAACTATAAATAATTGTATCTTACTATGTGTATAACTTTAAAAGTTTTATTTATAATTATATTTAAATATTAAATTTATAGCTTATATTTAATATATATTTGTATATAGTAGTATATAAAAAATTATTTTTGTATATCTATACCTATACATAACTATATGTATAAAAAATTAAATTAAAAATATAAAAACCTACATGTATAAATATACATTGAACTATATGTGTAACTATATGTATAATAACATGTAACAATATTTATAATTACATGTATAACAACATACAACATTATGTTAAACTAAATGAGTATAACTATATATAAATATTTGTATAACTAAATAAATGTCTATATAATTATATATAACTATAATTGTAACTATATAATCATTTATGTATTAATATAATTAAAGCAAAAAATTTGTTTATAACATTGTTTATATTTATGTATAACTACTTATTACAACTTGTATGAATATATCTATATATAACTATATGTTTATTTATATATAACTATTTATAACTATATATTATATGAAAAATAAGATATAAATATAAATAATTGTATTTTACTATGTGTATGACATTAAAAGTTTATGCATAATTATATTTAAATATTAAATTTACAGCTTATATTTAATATATTTTTGTATATAGTAGTATATAAAAAAGTATTTTACTAAATCTATACCTATACATTACTATATGTATAAATATATAAAAAAAATTAACAAATATATAAACCTACATGTATAAATATACGTTTAACTATATGTGTATCTAAATGAATAACTAAATATAACAATATTTATAATTACAACATACAGCATTATTTTAAACTATATGTGTATAACTATATATACATATTTGTATAAATAAATAAATATCTATATAATTATATATAACTATATTTGTAACTATGTATACATTAATGTATTAATATAATTAAAGCACAAAAAGTTTTATAACGTTGTTTATATTTATTTATAACTACTTATAACTACTTGTATGAATATATCTATATATAACTATATATTTAATTATACATAACTATTAATACTTATATATATTATATGTTGAATAATATATAACTATAAATAACTGTACCTTACTAAGTGTATAACTTTAAAAGTTTTATGCATAATTATATTTAAATACTTTTATTTGCAGCTTATATTAAATATATATTTGTAAATAGTATTATATAAAAAAGTATTTTAGTATATCTATACCTATACATTACTATATGTATAAATATATAAAATTAAATTAACAAATAAATAAACATACATGTGTATATATATGTTTAACTATATATGTAACTAAATGTATAACCACATATACTTATATTTCACTACAAGAAAAATATCATATTGCTAGGGATATTTTCCATTGCTAAAAGGGATATAGAGATGGATTAACAATGGATCATTTCCATATCAAAAGTGCTGGTTACTAAAATTTAGTGAGGGAAAGTATCCCTAGCTAAATATTTAGTGATGGAAAAATCACAAGCTAAAAAAAATATTTTACCTAGCTAAATAAGCAAGCTAAGTGAGATTTTTCGTCGCTAAACAAAAATAACGACGGAAGATTACCCAAGCTAAAGTGATGGTCGCTAAATTTTAGTGACGAAAATAGTCCCTAGCTAAATAAATTTAGCGACGGAAAATCCATTGCTAAAATAAAGATTTCCCTTGCTAAATTAGCTAGGGAATTTCCCATAGCTATTTTAGGAAGGATTTTTCCCTTACTAATTTATCAAGGGATTTTTCCCTAGCTATTTTAATTTCAAAACTTTTTTGAGAATTTAATTTATTTTAAAATTTTTTAATTAAATAATTTAATAATTTTATATCAAATTGAATATAAAAAGAAACTATAAATAATTTATAATAAACAAAAAATATAATCATTTAATAACTTATTCTAATTCAATATTTTACATAATTGAAACTAAAAATAACAAAATTTTATTACATCTTATTCATCAATATTTCTACCGATAGTGCATAAAGTATAATAAATCCATTCATTGACGTTGCTTTCTCTCCCTCTGCTCCACCGATCACCATTTTTATAGTGCAACAAAGCTGATGAGTCATGGCACATAATGTCTTGTGCAAAAACCCATCACTTATACAAGTTTTGTATGAGAAACAATGCGGTATCATATTTGTAAGAAAATTAAACCACTTAGTCAAATTAAAATAAAAAAATATTATATTTTGATAAATATATAATCATGCAGTATATATGTAAATATATACTAGCATTTCACTCATACATATATTACAATAGTATATGTACATATAAAATGTAGTATTATATGTACATACATACGAACTTTATTCGTATGTATATACCACATTTGTTGCTGTTGTTGTTGTTCCTACTGCCATTGCCACTCCTGCCACTACTGCTGTCATTGCCAATGCCACTACTACTACTACCGCTACTGCCTCTACTATCACCGTTGACTCTGCTTCCGCCACTACTACAGATGCCGCCGATGCCGCCATCGCTACAACCACCACCGCCGCCGCCGCCACGGTATGATTCAGTTGTTGTCGCCACTGCACCCGTAGATGGTGCTGCGGCCGCTCCCGCAGCGGCCGCTGCCACAATTGCTACGGCCACTATTGCTGCTACCACTACCATCATTTACACCTCTACCACTGCTATCGCTTCTACCACCATTATCACCGTTACCACTACATTTGCTATTGCCGCTCCCGCTGATGCTGTTGCCGCTGTTGCCACTGCTACCATTACTGCTACTACTGTCGCCGATGCTGCCACTGCCACCGTAGTCACTGCCACCACTACTACTACCACCGATGTCATCGCTGCCATTGCTGTTGCCTCCGCTGTTGTTGCTGCAGCCACCGTGGCCCCCACTATCACTGCCACAGCCACTGCTACCGCCACTATCGCTACCGCAGCTACCACCGACACTTCTACCGCCACCACTGCCACTGCCATCCTTACCAGTACTATCACCACTGCCACCGCTACTACTAATAATAATAGGCTTTTACATATCTATAATAGGCTAAAACTCTACCCAAAAATTTCAGAGACACACAAACATATTCACAAATATATAAAAACAAATATTATAGACATAAACAAACACAAATTAAAGTTGATTGTTATACAGCTTCAACAAAATTTAATTAAATAATTTAATATTTTTATATTAAATTGAATAAAAATGGAAACTATAATTGATAATTTTAAATTAAACAAAAAAAATTCATTTAATGACTTATTCATATATAGTATTTTAAATAACTAAAATAAAAAAATAACAAAATTATATTACATCTTATTAATCAATGTATCTACCGACTGTGCATAAAGTATAATCTATCCATGCATTGACGTTGCTTTCGCTCCCTCTGCTCCTCTGATCACCAACTTTCTGTTGCAAAAAAGTTGTATGAGTCATGGTACTTCATGTCTGTTGAAAAATCCCTTCACTTATATAAGCTTTGTATGGGAAACAATGTGGTATCATATCTGCAAAAAATTTAAACTACTCAGTCAAATCAAAATAAATAAATAAAAACTATGTTTTGTAAATATATATTACTAAAGTAAATATTTACATATATACTAGCATTTGACTCGTTCATATATTACCTGTAGTATATGTATATATCAACAATATAATTATGCGTACATAAATACTTGGTACATATTTACTCAGTATATATGTACATAAAATACTATAGTATTATATGGACGTATATACTAACTACATACGTACGTATATACGACATTTGTTGTCATTGTTGTTGCTCCCGCCGTTGCTGCCACTCCTGCCGCTCCTACCACTGCCGCCGCTGCCACCGCTGATGCCGCTGCCCTGCTACCACCTCTATTGCCACTGCAGCCACGATACAGATGATTAATGGGAAAAAATATATGCTGGTTGTCGAAGCATGACTATTTTTCGCTCTTAATTAATCTAAAGCATCATAATCTTTTATACAATGCAGACATACCAACATACCAATTGTACTCCACCCAGACATCATAGAATATGTTGGAAAGTCATTTATGGTCCACATGAGGGCAGAGTACATCTGAAAATTTTCTCGTTTGGAAATATCATAAGTTTGAACCCCAACAACCCAAAGACTTTTCAACTCCTCAATCAATTGTGCAAAAAAAGATCTATCTTCTCCTTTGGATTCGTAGTCTCCGGCACTAACACATTCAAAAACATAAATTCATCCTTCATACATAAGTCTAGAGGCAAATTATACGGGGTTACCAACATAGGCCACAAAGAATATTACTGTCCAGATTGACTAAACGACTAAAAACAATCAGCAAATAAACCTAGCCTAATATTTCATACTTCAGAAGGAAAACAGGAAAACATTCATCAAAATATTTCTAAGCAGGGGCATCAGAAGGGTGACACATCTTACCATCCTCCATATGATGATTTGAATGTGACCTCATTTCATTAGTTGTAGTGGTTGATGCATACAATCTCTGCAACCTTGGTGTTAATGGAAATAGTGCATCTTGTTATACGGTACCTTAAACTTATGTATATACATTCTATTTCTAGAACCCATAACCTTTTGCTTGTACCGAGCATGACCATATATTTTACAATTGTTAAGGTCATTCTCATCACCCCAGTATATCATACAATTGTTCACACAAAAATGAATGACATGTATGAGTAATCCCAAGCCTTTAACTAACTTCTTCATGCTGTAGAAATCCATTGGCATCAGATTATCTTTTGGCAATAATTCTTGAATGAATTTATATATATCATCAAGCCATGCCTACAAACACATATGTTTGCACTTTTTTTTAACATCCTCACGACTTTGAGTATGCTTAGAATTTCCCTCATATACAGGTTTGTCTCCTGCTCAAATCATGACATAGAAATTCCTTTCCTCGGCATTGGAGTAATCATTCAGGTTGAATTTAGGACCCACAGCATCAAAAATAATTTTATGGTATATAGTGTGATTAATATTATCTGATAGCATCTGATAATATTTGTATATCTATATATCTATATTTGAATGGTTATATATTGTATATCTATCTATCAAATTGTCTATTAATTTGTCTATCTATCTTTCCATCAATCTGTCTATTAATTTGTCTAATTATCTACCCATAAATTTGTCTATTATTTTTTTATAAATTTGTATATCTATGTGTCTTCAAATTTATATTTCTATCTATCTATTGATTTATCTATCTATATATTGATATAGTAATATGTTTTATATCTATCTATTGTCTATATATATATATATATATATATATATATATATATATTTTATCATATATATATTTATCATATATATATATATATATATACAAATTTATAAAAAAAAAATAATAGACAAATTTATGGGTAGATAATTAGACAAATTAATAGACAGATTGATGAAAGATAGATAGACAAATTAATAGACAATTTGATAGATAGATATACAAATATATAAACATTCAAAAATATAGATATATAGATATACAAATATTATCAGATGCTATCAGATAATATTAATCACACTATATACCATAAAATTATTTTGATGCTGAGGGTCCTAAATTCAACCTGAATGATTACTCAATGCCGAGGAAAGGAATTTCTATGTCATGATTTGAGCAGGAGACAAACCTGTATATGAGGAAATTCTAAGCATACTCAAAGTCGTGAGGATGTTAAAAAAAAGTGCAAACATATGTGTTTGTAGGCATGGCTGATGATATATATAAATTCATTCAAGAATTATTGCCAAAAGATAATCTGATGCCAATGGATTTCTACAGCATGAAGAAGTTAGTTAAAGGCTTGGGATTACTCATACATGTCATTCATTTTTGTCTGTGAACAATTGTATGATATACTGGGTGATGAGAGGGACCTTAATAATTGTAAAATATATGGTCATGCTCAGTACAGCAAAAGGTTATGGGTTCTAGAAATAGAATGTATATACATAGTTTAAGGTACCGTATAACAAGATGCACTAATTTCCATTAACCCAAGGTTGTAGAGATTGTATGCATCAACCACTACAACTAATGAAATGAGGTGGCATTCAAATCATCATATGGAGGATGGTAAGATGTGTCACCCTTCTGATGCCCCTGCTTAGAAATATTTTGATGAATGTTTTCCTGTTTTTCCTTCTGAAGTATGAAATATTAGGCTAGGTTTATTTGCTGATTGTTTTTAGTCATTTAGTCAATCTGACAGTAATATTCTTTGTGGGCCTATGGTGGTAACCCGTATAATTTGCCTCTAGACTTATGTATGAAGGATGAATTTATGTTTTTGAATGTGTTAGTGCCGGAGACTACGAATCCAAAGGAGAAGATAGATCTTTTTTGCACAATTGATTGAGGATTTGAAAAGTCTTTGGGTTGTTGGGGTTCAAACTTATGATATTTCCAAACGAGAAAATTTTCAGATGTACTCTACCCTCATGTGGACCATAAATGACTTTCCAACATATTCTATGATGTCTGGGTGGAGTACAATTGGTATGTTTGTATGTCTGCATTGTATAAAAGATTATGATGCTTTAGATTAATTAAGAGCGAAAAATAGTCATGCTTCGACAACCAGCATATATTTTTTCCCATTAATCATCTGTATCGTGGCTGCAGTGGCAATAGAGGTGGTAGTAGGGCAGCGGCATCAGCGGTGGCAGCGGCGGCAGTGGTAGGAGCGGCAGCAACGGCGGGAGCAACAACAATGACAACAAATGTCGTATATACGTACGTATGTAGTTAGTATATACGTCCATATAATACTATAGTATTTTATGTACATATATACTGAGTAAATATGTACCAAGTATTTATGTACGCATAATTATATTGTTGATATATACATATACTACAGGTAATATATGAACGAGTCAAATGCTAGTATATATGTAAATATTTACTTTAGTAATATATATTTACAAAACATAGTTTTTATTTATTTATTTTGATTTGACTGAGTAGTTTAAATTTTTTGAGATATGATACCACATTGTTTCCCATACAAAGCTTATATAAGTGAAGGATTTTTCAACAGACATGAAGTACATGACTCATACAACTTTTTTGCAACAGAAAGTTGGTGATCAGAGGAGCAGAGGGAGCGAAAGCAACGTCAATGCATGATAGATTATACTTTATGCACAGTCGGTAGATACATTGATTAATAAGATGTAATATAATTTTGTTATTTTTTATTTTAGTTATTTAAAATACTATATATGAATAAGTCATTAAATGAATTTTTTTTGTTTAATTTAAAATTATCAATTATAGTTTCCATTTTTATTCAATTTAATATAAAAATATTAAATTATTTAATTAAATTTTGTTGAAGCTGTATAACAATCAACTTTAATTTGTGTTTGTTTATGTCTATAATATTGTTTTTATATATTTGTGAATATGTTTGTGTGTCTCTGAAATTTTTGGGTAGAGTTTTAGCCATTATAGATATGTAAAAGCCTATTATTATTAGTAGTAGCGGTGGCAGTGGTGATAGTACTGGTAAGGATGGCAGTGGTGGTAGTGGTGGCGGTAGAAGTGTCGGTGGTAGTGCGGTAGCGATAGTGGCGGTAGCAGTGGCTGTGGCAGTGATAGTGGGGGCCACGGCGGCTGCGGCAACAACAGCGGAGGCAACGGCAATGGCGGCGATGACATCGGTGGTAGTAGTAGTGGTGGCAGTGACTACGGTGGCAGTGGTGGCATCGGCGACAGTAGTAGCAGTAATGGTAGCAGTGGCAGCAGCGGCAACAGCATCAGCGGGAGCGGCAATAGCAAATGTAGCGGTAACGGTGATAATGGTGGTAGAAGCAATAGCAGTGGTAGAGGTGTAAATGATGGTAGTGGTAGCAGCAATAGTGGCCGTAGCAATGGTGGCAGCGGCCACTGCGGGAGCGGCCGCAGCACCATCTACGGGTGTAGTGGCGACAACAACTGAATCATACCGTGGCGGTGGCGGCGGTGGTGGCTGGGGGTAGCGATGGCGGCATTGGCGGCATCTGTAGTAGTGGCGGAAGCAGAGTCAACGGTGATAGTAGAGGCAGTAGCGGTAGTAGTAGTAGTGGCATTGGCAATGACAGCAGTAGTGGCAGGAGTGGCAATGGCAGTAGGAACAACAGCAACAGCAACAAATGTGGTATACATACGAATAAAGTTCGTATGTATGTACATATAATACTACATTTTTTATGTACATATACTATTGTAATATATGTATGAGTGAAATGCTAGTATATATTTACATATATACTGCATGATTATATATTTATCAAAATATAATATTTTTTTTATTTTAATTTGACTAAGTGGTTTAATTTTCTTACAAATATGATACCGCATTGTTTCTCATACAAAACTTGTATAAGTGATGGGTTTTGCACAAGACATTATGTGCCATGACTCATCAGCTTTGTCGCACTAGAAAAATGGTGATCGGTGGAGCAGAGGGAGAGAAAGCAACGTCAATGAATGGATTTATTATACTTTATGCACTATCGGTAGAAACATTGATGAATAAGATGTAATAAAATTTTGCTATTTTTAGTTTCAATTATGTAAATTATTGAATTATAATAAGTTATTAAAAGATTTTATTTTTTGTTTATAATAAATTATTTATAGTTTCTTTTTATATTCAATTTGATATAAAATTATTAAATTATTAATTAAAAATTTTAAATAAATTAAATTCTTAAAAGTTTTGAAATTAAAATAGCTAGGGAAAAATCTTTTGATAAATTAGCAAGGGAAAAATCCCTTGCTAATATAGCTATGGAAAATTCCCTAGCTAATTTAGCAAGGGAAATCTTTATTTTAGCAATGGATTTTCCGTTGCTACATTTATTTAGCTACGAACTATTTCCGGCACTAAAATTTAGCGACCGACACTTAGCTTGGGAAATCTTCCGTCATTATTTTTGTTTAGGGACGGAAAATCTCACTTAGCTTGCTAATTTAGCTAGGTAAAATATTTTTTGTAGCTAGTGATTTTTCTATCACTAATATTTAGCTAGGGACACTTCCCCCGCTAAATTTTAGTAACCAGCACTTTTGATAGGGAAATTATCCATTGTTAATCCATTTCTATATCCCTTTTAGCGATGGAAAATGCCCATTTAGCTACACGAATTGTCCCTAGCTATATGAGATTTTTTCTGTAGTGAAATATAAGTATATGTGGTTATACATTTAGTTACATATATAGTTAAACATATATATATACATGTATGTTAATTATTTTTAATTTAATATTATATATTTATACATATAGTAATGTATAGGTATAGATATACTAAAATACTTTATTATATACTACTATTTACAAATATATATTTAATATAAGCTGCAAATAAAATATTTAAATATAATTATGCATAAAAATTTTAAATTTATACACTTAGTAAGATACAATTATTTATAGTTATATATTATTCTACATATAATATATATAGTTATAAATAGTCATGTATAATTAAACATATAGTTATATATAGATATATTCATACAAGTAGTTATAAGTAGTATAAATAAAATAAACAATGTGATAAAAACTTTTTTTCTTTAATTATATTAATACATTAATGTATATATAGTTACAAATATAGTTATATATACTTATATAGACATTTATTTATTTATACAAATATTTAATATAGTATACACATATAGTTTAAAATAATGTTGTGATGTTGTATTATAATATAGTTATATGTGGTTATACATTTTAGATACACATATAGTTAAACGTATATTTATACATGTAGGTTATATATTTGTTAATTTTTTTTTATATTTATACATCTAGTAATGTATAGGTATAGATTTAGTAAAATACTTTTTTATATACCTACTATATACAAAAATATATTAAATATAAGCTGTAAATTTAATATTTAAATATAATTATGCATCAAACTTTTAATGTCATACACATAGTAAAGTAACAATTATTTATAGTTATATATTATTTTAATATAATATATAAGCTTATAAATAGTTATATATAAATTAAACATATAGGTTATATATAGATATATTCATACAGTTAGTAATAAGTAGTTATACATAAATATAAACAATGTTATAACAAATTTTTGCTTTAATTATATTAATACATAAATGATTATATAGTTACAATTATAGTTATATATAATTATATAGACATTTATTTAGTTATACAAATATTATATATAGTTATACTCATTTAGTTTAACATAATGTTGTATGTTGTTATACATGTAATTATAAATATTGTTACATGTTATTATACATATAGTTACACATATAGTTCAATGTATATTTATACATGTAGGTTTTTATATTTTTAATTTAATTTTTTATACATATAGTTATGTATAGTATAGATATACAAAAAATAATTTTTTATATACTACTATATACAAATATATATTAAATATAAGCTAGTAAATTTAATATTTAAATATAATTATAAATAAAACTTTTAAAGTATACACATAGTAAGATACAATTATTTTATAGTTATATATTATTTACATATAATATATATAATTATAAATAGTTATATTAATTAAACAAATATTATATATAGATATATTTATACAAGTAGTGTAAGTAGTTATACATAAATATAAACAAAGATATAAACAAATATTTTAATTCAATTATATGAATACATATAGTATATTAGAGTTACAAATATAGTTCTATTTAATTATATAGTGTTACATATTTATACAAATATTTATATATAGTTAACACATATAGTTATAAATATGTATGTAGTTAAAGATATAATTATATTTACCATTTATATAGGCATACATTTAGTAAAATATAAGTATATATAGTTATATTTAGTATACATATACTAATTTTTTTTAGAAATATAGTTATATAGAATTATACATATAGTATACATTATTATATAGTTACAAATCAGTTATATAAGTTTATAATATAGTTATAAAGTAGTTTAATTTATTATAAATATAGTTTAAAATACTTTATATAAAAGGTATATTATTATATAATTGAATACGTGAATCTATATAATTTTTGTGAATAAATATTTTTATAAATGTACTTAAATATTATTATATTTATATATAACACTTATATAAATAATATATAGTATATATATCACATTTATATAAACATTATAAATATTCTATATTTATATAAAAAATAATATGTAATATAAATATTTCCAAAATTGTATATCATTCAATATTACATAATTGTTATATAAGAAAATATATAAATGGATAGTTTAATATAAATTTTGTATAGATATTTATAAACATTAATACATATGTATAAATATTTATATATAACTTATATGTTATTTAAATATATCAATGTGTATTTAAATTGTAATACATTTATATATATTAAAGTATAGATATTTATGCATAATATCATTCGATTATATAAATGTATATAAGTTTTATATATACTATTATAGACATTTAAGATTAACATTAAATAAAAGTTTTAATTAAAATAAATCATCATATATATTAAAGTATAGATATTTATACATAATTTCATATGATTATATAAATATAAACCATTAATATTAAGATTATTTGAATGCAAACATCATGTAATTGAAATTAAAATCACTAAAACCTCAAAAATATAAATAGTAGATGTATAAATTTTAAAAAATAAAAAATTATAGCTTAATTAATTGTGTCGAGTCAAAATCATATTAGATTAAATAAATTGAAGCACAATTTAAGAAATTAGGAGCAGAAAAAAAAACCTAATACCTGAATATACTGAAATAATGAATTTCCGAATGTCTATATATAATTCAGAGAGACGGAGATATGTATTAGATATTTGAAGAAGAAGAACAAAGAAAAACTTACCTAAATTCAGAAGAAATATAAAAATTTTCTGATTTTATGCTTATAATCGGCTCTATTTTGGAAAAACAATGGAGTTTTGATGATTTTAGGTTATAATGACTTAGCATATGATTTTTAAATCATAAATTTAAAACATTGAATTTCCGACCAAATTATGGTCAGCAAACGGTCGATTAGAAAAATCTATAAGTATTTGGTAATACACTTTTGTTCGTTAAATGGTCGGTAATTTCTATTCGATATTTCCATCCTAATTTACTGACAATTTCCGACCAAAAATATTTTGGTCGGAAGTTATGGTTGGTATTCGATGGTGAAATTATCAGTAATTACAACCTAAATATTTGGTCGGTAGTTTGGTCAAAAATTATAACCTTAAAAATATATTGGATAACCGCTATAACGACCATTTTTAATGGTTATATATTTTTGGTCGTTAAATGGTCGGTAATTTTTTGGAATGTTTTTCTCTAATTCCCTTTTATTTACAGACCATATTACTGACCAAATATATTTGGTAGGTAATATATGGTCATTAGTTGGTCGGGAATTTCGTTGGAAGATTTTTCTCCAATGTGCCTCTTCAAATCTATAAATTAATCATGAATTGGTCAGTAATTACCAACCTATATATATTTCGTCAGTAAATGGTCGGTATGTACGAAGCTATACATAATTTGAAAAAAGGCTATATCGACCAAGTATAATGCTAGGTTGTTAAATGATCGGTAATATATTCGATAACCACTCTACAAACTGATTATCGACCAAAATATTTGATTGGTAATTATGGTGGGTCTTTGGTCGGTAAAATTATTTTTTTCGTTTCTCTTTTTTGGTCGCTAACTTGTCGATTTTTGGACAGCAATTAGCGATCGAAATTTTTTGGTCAGTATTTTGGTAGGTATTATCATAATTTTTAGTAGTGATAGCATCGTTCATTAGTTTTTTTATTGTTGAATATTGCATACCATACCCATTAATCCCAAGCCTTTTCTTAATAACTTGACTGTGAAAGACGGTCATTGTAAAACTCAAGTGGGGAATGGAATACATAGGTGGGCTACCATGTGTTATTTTTCTGTGCATTGCATTTTTTTCTCATTTTTTTGGGTTCTTTCAATGTTTCTTGACTTCGTTGGAATTCTATATGAACCTACATGTGTGCAAAAATTCAATACCATGCAGCCCATTGTCATTTCAACTTCCATTTCTATTTTGTTTGGTACTTTCTAACTTTCTCTTAATTATCCATGGACTGATGCGTGAAACTAGGCAAAATAGAAGATTATGCTGATGGGCAGTTTACTAGAAAACTTGGAAAAATCTTGATATGATAATTTAAAAATAAGCTCAGGATTATCTTGTTATGTGAAATTTCTAGCAAATGGCAGTTGGTGTTGCAAGCACTAGTCTATCTATTTATTAGTGGCATAGTATTTTGTTCTTTATTAGTTGTAAATGTAGTATGTTATGCTCCATATGCAAGTATAACAATGTTATCTATCTGCGTGGAGTACCAGAGAAAAATAACTAGAAGATGTTGGCCATGGAGGGACATGCTCAGGTGCTAGAGAAGTATGCAGTTCTTGAGAAGCTAGGGAAAAGAAAACAATATCAATTTTACAGATAGATTAAACTTTATGCATTATCATTAGATACATTGATGCAGAATAAGATGTAATCAAGTTTTTTATGTTTCTATTTTAACTGTTTAACATATTGTATCATATTATTTTATTAATTGATTTTATTTTTTTTTAAATTATAAATAATGGTTTATAATTTATGTTATTATTAAATTAAATATAAAAATTTAAAAATATGTAATTAAATTTTATGTAAAAAATTAAAAATATGAAATAATTTTGGAATGAAAATAGCTAAGGATTTTTTTTTCCTCACTAATTTAGCTAAGGAATTTTCCCTCGCTATTTTAGCTAGGGATTTTTTTTCATGCTAATTTAGCTAGGGAATATTTTCCTTGTAAATTTTTAGCGATAAGCACTATAGTTTGAGAAATGTTCCATCATTATTCCATCGTTATATACAATTTAGTGACGAAAAAAAAATTTAGCAATGGGATTTTCTCTAGCTATTTGTGATTTTTCTTGTTGTGTGTCTATCTTTCTATTGTTATTCTTTCTATGTTTCTAATCTACCTATCTTTATATCTACCTATCTATAAATATATATATATATATGTCAAATCTTTATATGTTTGTATGTCTATTTGTCAATCTATCTATTGTCTATCTGTCTATATGTCAATCTGTGTATTTTCTATCTTTCTATATATCAATCTATCTATTCGTCTATCTATCTATCTATCTTTCTATCTATCTATCTATCAACTATTATCTGTCATAATGTGTATCTATAAATGTGTCTTTTTGTTTATCTATCTATCGGTTAATCTATTTATTTATAAATATGTCTATCTATATGTATATTTGTAAATTTGCCTATGTGTCTATTTGTTGAACTAACTATTTGTCTATTTGTTTATCTATGCATCTCATTATCTATCTATCTATCTATAAACTTATCTGCCTATAAGTATGTCTATCTATCTATATATCTATCTGTTAGTCTGTCTATATTTCTATGTGTATATCTGTCTATATGTCTATCTATCTAATTGTCTATCTATCTATCTATCTATTGTCAATCTATAAACATGTCTATCTATCTACCAATCAATCTATCTCTCTATTTATCTAACTATCAAATCTATTTTTCAATGTGTCTATTTTTTTATCAATCAATCATTCTATCTATCTTATCTTTCTTTCTATCTGTCTATCAATCTATCTAACTATCTGACTATATGATGATCTAACTATCTAATTATCTCTATATCTATATATCTATTTATCTATCTATCTATCTATTTATATATATCTCTCTCTCTATGTATTATCTATATATCAATCTATCAATCCATCAATAATCTATCGATCTTCCTATTTATTTACATATCTATCTGTCTATATATCTATCTATCTAACTATCTATCTATTTATCTGTCTATTTGTCTCACTATCTATCTATCTTTCCTATATGTCTATCTATATATAGGTCTATCTATCTATCAATTTATCAATATATCTATCTATATATCTATCTATATCTCTCTAACTACTATCTATCTACTATCTATTTATCTATGTATCTTATATATACCTAACTATCTATAAATCTATGTATCATTAATTTATCTATCTATTATATATATATATATATATATCAATCTATCATACTATATGTCTATCTATATCTATTTTATCTATCTATTATCTACCTATCTTTATTTATTTTATTGATCTATCTATTTATCTCTCTTTCTGTCTATCTTTCTATTTGTATATCTATCTATCTCTCTAACTGTCTAGCAATCTATTTATCTATTTGTCTATCTGTCTCTCTATAATTATGTCTATCTATCTCTATATGCGTATCTACCTATCTTCATAATCTTTCTATCTATCTAACTATCAATCTATGTATGAATCTATCTATTTTATTTCTATCTATGTATCTATCTATCGGCTATCTATCATATATCTATCTATCTATATATTTATCTATCTACGATCAATCTATTTAAATGTCTAAATGTCTATTTGTCTATCTATCTAAATGTCTCTCTATCTATCGGTCTATCTATATATCTATCAATTATCTATCTAGGTATCTTTCTATCTATATGTCTATCTATCTATCTAATTGTCTATTTATCTATATATTTGTCTATCCATCTATCTTTCTGTCTGTCTATCTATCTATCTTTCTGTCTGTTCTATCTATCTATCTTCCTTTCTATCTTCTATCTATCTATCCATCTATATATCTATCTATCTAACTATCTATCTATCTTTCTATTTGTCTATCTATCTATCTATCGATCTATCTGCCTATTTATCTATCTATCTATCTATCTGTCTGTTTATCAATTTATCTATCTTCCTGCTTATCTTTCTCTCTATCTATATATTATCTACATATTTTTTATCTCAATCTTTATGTCTATCTATATATCTATATGTCAAATATATATCGTTTATCTATTTATCTATCTATTTGTCTATCTTATGTCAGCTTATCTATCTATCTACTACCTATCTATCTAAATATTTATTTGACTATCTTCTATATGTATATCTCGCTATCAAAATATCTATTTATCTATCTAGGTATCTATCTTATATCTACCTATCTATCTATTTGTGAATTTGTCTATATGTTTCTTTATCTATCTATATATCTATCTATCTATTTTCTATCCATCCATCCATCTATCTATCTATCTTTAATCAATCTATCTATTTGTATATATTAACACATATTATTATCTATCTATCTATCTATGTTTTATCTATCTATCTATTTGTCTATCTATCTATCATTTATTTGTCTATCTGTCTATGTTTTACTTTGATATAACTATCAATTTGTTTATTTATCATTTTTTCTATCTATCCATTATCAATCAATCAATATATCTATCTATCTGTCTGTCTATTGGTCTATCTATTAATCTGCCAGTGTGTCTATCTATTTATCTATCTATCAATTTACTATCTATCTGCCAATCTATCAATAAGCCAATCAGTCAATCTGTCTATCTTTTTATCTATCTAATTGTATACATATCTACTTATATATGTATCTATGTGTATATCTAACTATGTGTATATCTATCTTTCTAACTATATTTATATCTATATATCTTTCTATCTGCCTATCTAACAACTATATATCTATCTATTTGTCTATCTATATGTCTATCATTATCTATCTATGTATCGACCTGTTCTATTTTCAATCTTTTAATATGTTAATCTATCAATCTTACTATCTCTCTATATGTATATCTATTTATTCATGTATCTATTTGGCTATCTATCTTTTCATCTATCTATTTATCAAAAAATATACCAATCTATTAATCTATTTGTCTATATTTAAGAGTCTATTTGTCTATGTGTCTATCAATGTATATATATATATCTATCTATCTTTCAATCTGTCTATGTGTCAATATTTCTATCTATCTAGCCGACTCTCTGTTAATTGTCTATCTATTTATCTATCTATTGTCTATCAATCTATATATCTATAATGTCTATCTATCTAACTATCTATCTTATCTTTCTATCTGTCTATTTCTATCTTCTATCTATCTATCTACCAATTTATCTATCTATCTATCTTTTTGTCTATCTATTTATCTATCTTTCTGCCTATCATTCTATCTATCTATTATTTATCTAAATATTTTTATATCAATCTTTATGTCTATCTATATATCTATATGTCAATATATATCTGTTTATCTATTTATCTATCTGGGTGTCTTTCTTCTGTCAGCCTATCTATCTATCTATATAAATATCTATTTGTCTATCTATCTATGTGTATATCTGGCTATCAAAATATTTATCTATCTATCTATTTGTGAATTTGTCTATATGTCTCTTTATATATATATATCTATCTATTTTTCTATCTATCCATCTATCTATCTTAAAATCAATTTATCTATTTGTATATATATAACACATATTTATCTATCTATATGTCTATGTTTTTACCTGTCTATCTATCTATCTATCTAATCTATTTATCTATTTGTCTATCAATCTTTTATTTGTCTATCTATCTATGTTACTTTGATCTACCTATCAATTTGTTTATTTATCATATTTTCTATCTATCCATTAATCTATCAATCAATCAATATAACTATCTATCTATCTATCTGTCTGTCTTTTGGTCTATCTCTTAATCTACCAGTGTGTCTATCTAATCTATCAATCAATCTATCTATCTGCCAATCTATTAATAAGTCAATCAGTCAATCTATCTATTTTTATCTATCTAATTGTATACATATCTTTTTATATATGTGTCTATGTGTATATCTAACTGTGTATATCTCTTTCTAACTATATTTATATTTATATATCTTTCTATCTGCTATCTAAAACTTATATCTATCTATCTATCTATCTATCTATGTATCGACCTTTCTAGTTGTCAATCTTTTAATATGTTAATGTATCAATCTTACTATTTCTCTATATGTATATCTATTTATTCGTGTAATATTGGCTATATATCTCTTTGTCTATCTATTTATCTAAAATATATCAATCTATCAATCTATCTATCAATCTATTTGCTATATATTTATATGTCTATTTTTCTATGTGTCTATCTATGTATCTATATATCTATCTATCTTTCAATCTGTCTATTTGTAATATTTTTATCTATCTATCTATATAGCTATCTCTATCTGTTTATATGTTATCTATCTATTATCTAACTTTCTATCTAGAGTGTATATATATATATATATATCTTCTAACTTTCAATTGTCTATTTGTCTAACTGTCTTTTTGGTCTATCTATCTATCTATCTATAATCTCTTTTTATTTCTATCTATCTTTCTATCTTACTATTATTTGTCTCACTATCACATATCTATCTGTCTATCTATATATGTGTTATTTGTCTATCTGTCTATCTACTATCTTTCTATTGTCTATCTATTTATCGTTTATCTATCTATCTATTTATCTTTTTATCTATTTATCTATCATTTTATTATACTATACCTATCTATTTTGCTATCTTCCTATTTCTATGTGTTTACTATTTGTGCATCTATCATCTATCTATTTTTTTCTCTACATCTATCTATCTATATATCTATCTATCTGCTTATCTATCATCTATCTATTTGTCTAAGTGTATAGCAATCTATATTCTCTGCTGGTCTTCCTTTCTACCTATGTATCTATCTATCTATCTTTCCGTCATCAGTCAATCTATCAATATGTCTATCGTCTATTTGTCTATCTATTTATTCATTTTTCTATCTACTTTTTGTCTTGTCTATCTATTTGTCTATCATATACTTTTTTTATCTATCTATCTGTAGAGGTATCAAACGGGCCTGAATGGACCGGTCTGGCCCGTTTTTTAGGGGCACGATCGTGCTTCCGTGCCGGGCGGGCACGGCACGGTTACCGTACCGTGTCATGCCCGGCCGGCCACGGTTTAAAAAAACTAGGCCGGCCCGGCACGGTTTAAAAAACCAGGCCCGGCACGGCCCCACAGGCATGGTGGGCTGTTCCGTGCCTTGCCTGGCCTGCTCGGGCATGCCTGACCGAGTAATTCGGGATACGGGAGACCGAGGGTAGGGTCGAATCAGACCCGACCCATGGTCTTTTTTTGCGGGAGGGGCATCGTGGGGTCGGGCTCACGGGCCACCCGGCATGGGATAAACCGTGGCGGGTGTCGTGACGCGGCCGAACCGTGCCGGGCCAAGGCACGGCACGGGCCCGGGCATGGAATTTTTCCATGTTCGGGCCGGCCAGGCATGGCTGAACCAATGCCATGCCTCGTGCCGGGCAGAGCCGGCCCGGCCCGGTTGACACCTCTATCTATCTAGCAACCTATAAATCTATAAAAACTATCAGTATGTCTATCTATATTCTATAAATCTGTCTATTTGTGTTATCTATCTCTCATCTATCTATCTTTTTATCTATGTTTCTATATTACTATCTATAACTTTCAATTTATCTATCTATCTAATATCTATCTGTCTATATGTCTATTAGCAATCTTCTATCTTTCATTCTATCTTCGTCTATCTGTCTATCTATCTCTAACTTTTTAACTATTGATCAACTATCTTATACTATATACATATCTATTGTCTATTTGTCTATCTGTATATGTATTTTATCGATCTATCTATCTATATATCTATCTATTGGTTTAGTGTCTATCTATCTATCTATCTATCTATCTATTAGTTATTTATTTATATATTGTCTATTTATTTATCTATCGATGTGTCAATCTTCCTATCCATTGTATTATAATCTTTTCTATTATAGATTTATCTGCCAATTAGTCTATTAGTCATCTGTATATTTTCTATCTTTCTATGTAAATCTTTCTATCTATAAATCTATATATCTGTAATCTTTATCTATCTATCTGTAAATATATGAATCTATCATCTATCAATCTATCAATCTGTCTATGTATTATCTATCAATTTTTCTATATATCTTCCTAATATGTGTCTATCTATTTTCAGAACTATGTGTGCATCTATCTATCTATATATCTCTCTATCTAAATTTATATCTCTCTATCTAGCTTTCTGTCTTTTTATCTATTTATCTGTCTATCTATTTACATATCTATCTGCAATATAATAATATGTAAATATATAAATCTTTCTATCTCTCTTTTGTCTATTTGTTATTATTATCTATTTATATTTCTATCTATTGATCTATCTGTTTATCTGTCTATCTATATTTTTGTCTATCATATTATTAGTCTATCTGTTTATTTTTCACTCAATCATCAATCAATCAATCTATCTATCTATCTATCTTTTCTATATGTCTTTATGTAATCTATCTAACTATCTATGTTTCTACCGATCTATTTATATATTTATCTATCTTTCTATTTTCCTATGTGTCTATGTTTCTATCTATCTATCAAGTTGTCTATCCTTCTTTTTATCTTTCTATCTATATGCGATCAATCAATCAATCAATTCAATCTGTCTATCTCTCTATCTTTTATTTGTCTACATGTCTATATATCAAAAATAAATATGTCAATCTATCAATATGTCAATCTCTCAATCACCATCTATCTATCTTTCTGTCTATCTATTTATCTATCGATCTCTATAATATTTATAAGTCTATATCCCTATCGTGTATTTATCTATTTATTATTTGTCAATATGCCAAATGTCTATTTATATATCTGTCTATCTATCTTATGTAAATCTTTCTATCTATTATACTTTTTATTTGTCAATATGCCAATTTGTCTATTTATCTATCTGTCTATCTATCTTTATGTAAATCTTTCTATCATTATACATTTTATTTATTTTTCTATCTATCTATATATCAATCTATATACTACAAGAAAAATCTGATATAGATAGGACAATTCCCTAGCTAAATGGGCATTTTCATCACTAAATGGGATATAGCGATTGATTGATGATGGATTAATGAAGGATTGGTTCCCTATCTAAAGTGCTCGTTGCTAAATTTAGTGAGTGAAATTGTCCCTAGCTAAAAATTTGGCACGAAAAAATCTCTAATTAAAAAAATAATTTTCCAAGCTAAATTAGCAAGCTAATTATTTTCCGTGCTAAACGGATATAAGGACGGAAGCTTTCCAAGATAAAGGCTCAACGCTAAATATATTGACGAAATAATTCCTACTAAATAAATTTAGCGACCAAAAAATCCTTTCTAGAATCATTTATACCGTGCGCTGCT
>JAREIK010016654.1:0-19848 GCA_029783825.1 Sapria himalayana
TTTGTATATCTATCTATCTATATATCTACATGTCTATCTATCTATCTATCTATCTATCTATATGCTTGTCTATCTATCTAAGTATCTATCTAACTATCTTTTTGTCAATATGTCTAATTGTTTATCTACATATCTATCTATCTTTCTTTCCATCTATCTATTTTCTTTCCATCCATCTATCTAACTAACTAAATGTCTATCTATCTATCTAGCTATCTATATACTTGTCTATCTATCTATCTAACGTTCTATCTATTTGTATATATATCTATCTATCTATCTGTATAACTATATATCAGTCTATCTATCTATATCTGTAGCTTTCTATTTGTCTATCACTAAATCTATTTATCTTTCTATCTATTTATATTTTTATCTGTATGTCTATCTATTGTCTATCTATCTATCTAGTAATCTATCTGTCTATCTATCTATCTATCTATTATCAATCTATCTAGGTATATATTTGTCTACCTATCTATATATCTATCTTTTTATTTGTTTATTTAATTAAAAGTCTATATGTCTACCTATTAATCTATCTAACTATATAACTATTATCTATCTATCTATCTAACTAAATATATGTCAAACTATCTAATTACCTTTCTTTCTATATTCTAATTATCCATCTATCTATTTGTCTATCTATCTTTCTATTTGTCTTTTTATCTATTTCTCTTCCTTTTATCTTTCTAGCTATCAATCTATATATATATTTATCTACATATCTATCTATCTATATATCTAGTTATCTAACTATCTATATTACTATCCATCTATCTTTCTTTTATTGATATATATGTAAATCATTCTATCTAGCTATCTATTTTTCTTTCTATCTTTATATATGTCTATCTACCTATATATTTATGTATCTATCTATATATTTATATATCTATCTGTCAATATGCATATATATATTTATTTATCTATCTATCTATCTAGGTATCTATCACTCTATTTGTAGATATGGCTATTTATATATCTATCTAATTGAATATCTATATATGCATATATCTATTTGACTCGTTGTTTATAGATCTATTTATCTATAAATATTTTATCTTACTATTTATCTATATGTCTATCAATCTATTTGTATATCTATCTATCGTAGTTTTTCTATTAGTCTATCTTTCTATATAATTATTATATATATATTTCCATCTCTCTATGTGCCTATCTAATTATGTCTCTATCTATTATATATGTATGTATATTCTATCTATCTATTCTATGTGTCTATTTATTTATCTATTTATCTATCTATATTTCTAGTTGCCAATCTGCCTATTTAATCTATTAGTCTATCTCTATCTATTGATTAGTTTATAAATCTATATATATATATAAGCGTCTATTTGTCTATGGTTCATCTGTCGATATGTCCATGGTTTAGTTATCTTTTTGTCTCTCTCTATCAATTTATCTATCTATCTATTTGTGTCTATCTATTTATCTATCTATTTGTCTATCTAGCTATATATCAATCCTTCTATCTATCTAATAGTCTATCAACTATCTATCTATCTATAAATTCCTATTTTAGTTTATTTTTCTATCTAGCTATTGTATTTCTATATATTTGTATATCTATCTATTTTTCTATCTATCAATCTATCTATCTATTTGTCTATTTTCCTATCTATCTATCTATCTATCTATTATCTATGAGTCTATTTATCTATATATCTATCTATCTTTCTTTCTTTCTATCTGCTTATCTACCTATCTATCTATCTATTTATTTATTTATCTATCTGTCTATTTCTTTATCTGACATTCTATCAATATGTATATCGATATTTCTATTTTTCTACCTATCTATTTGTTTATTTGTCTATCTGAATAACTATTAATCTATATATTAAATTATCTATCTATCTATTTATCAATTTAGTTATCTATCAATCTATCTATCTTTCTGCATAATTGTAAATCTATCAAACTATATATATGTAAATTTTCTATCTATCGATCTATCTATATATCTATCTATCTACTTGTCTATCTATCTATCTATCTTTATTTCTACTAACTTTCTAACAATCTATCTATTTTTCTAGTGATCAGTCAGTCTGTCTATGTGTCTATCTAACTATATATCTGTCTAACTAACTAACTATCTATCTATCTATCTATTTTTCTATCTATCTGTCTATATATCTATTTCTTTATTTGTCTAATTATCTATTTGTCTATGTGTCTCTTTATCTATCTGTCTGTCTGTCTGTCTATTTGTCTATCCATGCATCTATGTATCTATCTATCTATTTGTCTATATGTGAAACTATCTATTAGTTTATGTATCTTTGTGTCTATGTGTTTATATCTTTATCTATCTATCTATCTCTTTGTCAAAGTATCTATGTGTCTACATGTCTATCTATCAATCTATCAATCTATCTATATATCTATTTGTCTATCTGTCTATATATCTATCTCTCTAGCTATGTATTTGTTTATCAGTCTACCTGTTTATCTCTTTATCTGTCTATCTATCTTTCTATTTGTCTGTCTGTCAATTTGTCTATATATCTTTCTATCTAACTATCTTTATGTCTTTCTATCATTCTGTATGTATATCTATTGATCTATTTATTTGTCTATCTGGCTATATATCTATATGTTATTTGTTATTTGTTTATTTATCTAAATGTCTATATGTCTTTTTATCTATACAACTATCTAACTCTATCTTTTGATCTATCTATCTGTTTAATTATATATCTATCATAATATCTAAGTGTCTATCTATCTATTAGTCAATCAGCATATTTGGCTATTTATATATACATCTGTCTATCTTTATCTCTATCATTCTATTTTTCTCTCTAACTATTTGTCTAACTATTTATCATTCTAGCTATCTATCTATCTATCTTCTATCTATCTATCTGCCTATCTATCTATATAATTGACTATTTATTTGTTTATTTATCTTAATGTCTATATTTCTATTTATCTATCTATCTATGTAACTATCTTATTATCTATCTTTCTATATATTAATCTATCTATCTATCAAACTATCTATCTAACTATCTATAATTCAATCTATCAATCTGTTAAACTATTTAACATCATTTTAGTGTATCAGTCTATTTGTCTATCTACCTATCTATCTGTGTATCTATCTATCTATCAGTTATTTGACTATCTATCAATTTGTCTATCTATCTATCTCTTTGTCAATCTGTATATTTTTTTATGTCTATTTGTCTATCTATATATCTATATAGCGATATGTTATCTATTTATCTATCGATCTATCTATTTTACTATCTTTCTATCTATCTATATAAATATGTATCTATCAATCTATGTATTTATCTATCTATGAAACTATATGTCTATCTATCAATTTATATATATGTCTATCTTTAAAAATATCTATTTGTCTGTCTATCTATCTATCTATCTGCCTGTGTAATTATCTAATGGTCTAACTATCTAATGAATTATCTTTCTTTCTATCTGTCTACATGTCTATTTGTCTAATTATCTATCTGTCTAATGATTTAATAATCATTCAATCTATTAGTCTCTCAGTATATCTATCTTTTTATCTTTCTATATATTTGTTTATCAGTCTTTCTACTTATTTATCTATCTACCTATCTTCCTATCTGTCTATCTATTTATCCATCTTTTTTTTCTTATATATATATATATATATCTATCTATCTATGTATTTGTCTATCTATCTTTTTTTCTTTAATCTACTTATCTTTGTATATGTCGATCTTTTATCTGACTATCTATCTATATATTTATCTATTAACTATCTATAAATATATATGTCTATCTATCTATATGCCTTTCTATCTATTTATCTATCTATCTTTCTTTTTTTCTATCTTTCTATTTGTATATATGTTTATCTATATCTATCTATTTGTCTATCTGTCTATATATCTTTATGTCTTTCTTTATATCTCTTTATCTATCTTTTTATATTTCTATATATCTGTCTATATGTTAATCTATCTATCTATAATTCTATCTGTCTATCTATATTTCTATCTATTTTTCTATATGTCTATTTGCCTATTAATCTATATATCTTTATATCTATCTATCTACTTATCTATCTATCTGTCTATATGCATATATATCTATATAATTATCTATCTTTATATGTACTTACTTGTCTATCAATCTGTGTATCTATCTGGCTATATATCTTTCTATATATCTATCTATTTATCAACCTATCAATCTATCAATCAATCTATCTATCTATTTTTGTATATATCTACGTATTTTCTGTTTGTAAATCTATCAATCAATCTATATGTCTATCTATCTATCTATCAATTAATCTATTTGTCTATCTAGCTATCTACCTATCTGCCTATCTGCCTATCTACCTAGCTATCTATCCATCTATCTATCTGTGTATCTATATATTTATCTAAATGTATATTGATCTATTTATCTATCTATCTACCTACCTATCTATCTAACTATTTATCTATCTATCTATCTACCTACATACCTATCTATCTTTGTATCTATTTGTCTATCTGTCTATCTATCTATCTGTCTACCTATCTATCTTTCTTTCTTTCTATCTTTCTTTCTTTCAATATATCATTCTATCTTACTTTTAGTTTATTAGTCTCTCAGCCTTTGTGTCTATATGTCTATCTATCTTTTAGTCTATTTGTATATATGTTTATCAATCTATATGTCTATGTGCCTATCTTTCTATCTATATATCCATCTGTCTGTCTATCTATTTATCTATATGTCTATTTTGCTATATATCGATCATTCTATCTATCTCTCTATATATCTATTTGTTTATATGTCTCTTTGTCTATCTATATATTTGTCTATCTATCTATCTAAATATCTAACTATCTTTCTATCTATTAATCTGTATTTTAATATATATATATATATATATATATATCCATCTATGTATCTTTAATTCTATCTATCTATATCTCTATCTCTCTAACTATCTATCTGTCTATCTATTTAATTGTCTATCTATTTAATTGTCTATCTATCAATCTATTTATCTAGTTATCTGTCTGTCAATATGTTTATCTATATTTATGTTAATCAATCTATCTATCTATTTATTTATCTTTCTGTCTATATTTTATCTATATTTTTGTCTATCTATCTATTGTTTTTATGTCTATCTATCAATCTATGAATTTATGAATCTATCAATATGCCTTTCTATCTATCTATCTCTCTATATAATTATTTAACACTCTTACTATCTATCTATATATCTATCTAATTATCTATCAAACTCTCTAACTATCTATTAGTCTATTTGTCTATATGTCTTTCTATCTATTTTAATATCTATTTATGTATTTATTTGTCTATCTATCTATCTACCTATCTGTCTATATATCTACCTATCTGTCTATCTATTAATTTGTCTATCACTCTATTTGTCTATTTGCATATCTATATATATGTGTATCTATCTATTTGTATATCAGTTTATGTGTTTATGTATCTATTTGTCTATTTCTCTATCTTTCTATTTATCTATATATATTTAAATTTATTAGTCTATCAGTCTATGTGTATATATGTCTTTTATTTTATCAGTCTATTAGGCTGCTTTTCTATTTGTCTATCAATATATCTATCTATATATATGTCTGTCAGTATATCTCTTTATATGTTTATATATATATATTTGTATATCTGTCTATCTATCTATATTTCTATTTATATAATTGTAAACTATCTATCGATCTATTTGTTTATATTTCTATTTTCCATCTATCTATCAATGTAATTGTCTAACTATATATCTTTTTTTTGTCTTTCTATCAAACTATCTAACTATCTATCTATGTATTTTTTTAATCTATTTATTTTTCTATATGTCTATATATCTATTTGTCTATTTTTATTTTACTTTTTATATGTCTATATGTCTATATATCTGTCTTTTTTTAAAGGTTTATTTTATTATTATTATGCCCTCTCTTTTGGCGGAGGAATACCCTTTGTACAAGCTAATACTACCCTTTTTCCCTTTTACACCCATTCTCAAAAAAGAATTAAAAACCTAGCTCTATGAAATCATGCTTTTGACTCTATTCTTTAAGTATGCATTATGTAGTATGTATACTAATTTTGATGCAATTTTCTGGACTATTTTTATTCAAGTTGTGTTTATAGTCTTTTCCTGCTTTCATAACTTTGTTTGGCTCTTTGAATAGGAGTAACTATGCTTTTTGAGCTGCTCGGTACGAGCCCCCCCTACTTGATAGGTCACCTTCAGCTGCCTCGTTAATGCCATAAGCTTGGAGGTGTATATTTAGTCTCCTCCTGCATCATTACCATCCCAAAATGACAAAATTGTGCATAATTCCAGTTATTGTTCTCTTACCTCTGTGAACCTGTTGAAGCTTCACTCCATGTCCCTTCAGTTGGGTTTGATGCTGCCCTATATAGACTCCTGTCACCTTTACATATCAAGTGACAGGCTATTTTCTAACTCATTACATATCGAGTTACAGATGCTATTTTCTAATTCATTGCATATCAAAACCAACAAATTACAGGCAATATTTAAAGAATAAAAAATAGCTGTCCTCAATACTAAAGCCCCCTTATGGTGCTTGACAGCTTTTCCTGCAAAAAAACCAATACAACCAATATCATATAAGCTCTAACATTACCGACTTACCTTTGCTTCCCTGTTGGAGATTCTTTCAGAAGGTCTTCACAGCCAACTGAATTTTCTCATTCTTCAGGCAGGCTCTTTTTCCTCATCAGGACTAGTGAATTTTCTGCTAAGACTTGCCACCGCCTTAGAAGTAAGGACAATAACTCTATCACATCCTCGGTCCTGCCCTTTACCTCCCTTTTGCTGAGTGCTTTAAATTTTGGCCTTGTTGGATATCTTCCCTGCAAAGACAGAAATTTCCCTACCCTACCCTGGACTCTACCCACTTAAAAAAATGCCATCCGTGTTAAATGATAGCTTCCTGCTGGAAGTCTATTCCAAGTTATGCTTTTTATCCTTTGCTGCTTAATTATCTTAATATTGAAGTCCCATGACTTATCTGTGTACTCATCTATATTTTTATTTATAACTATTATAGGCTTTATACAACTTTTTATATAACAGTGTTTATATAACATCGTAAAAAATAGAATGGATATTATTATATTATATTAGCAATAGTCAAGATACATATTTTTAAAAAACTTATTGTTCCCACCCAATCCATCAGAAAGTTGAGGCTTTGTTATATCTTCATGGTTTGTTTATTTATTCTAAAATAAGGAAATCCCATTTTATCTAAACATGCTATTCCCTTTAATTTATTTGGCATGAGCTTCTCATTAAATTCTGTATCTCCTCTGGTGGTGCCTATTTTTGACAGATTATCCGCTAGATAATTCGCTTCTCTGTATATATGTATTATTTAGGCCTTCAGTTCATCCATAAGACCAAGAATTGCTTCTAGTTCCTCTTCATTCCTCCATAATATTTTCTTATTGATTACTGTATCAACTAGTAATTTTGAGTCTACCTGTACTTAATGTTTTTAAAGTTAAGGTGCTTGCATAACTCTAACCTTGATTTTAATGCTCTGATTTCAGATTCTAACGCCGAAGAGGCTCTACTAGATCTAGTGAAAGCTCTCTGTACTGTCCCTGTATGATCTCTTATTACCCCGCCTCCTCCTGCTATTCTAGTGTCCCTGCTAAAACTCCCGTCCGTATTCAGTGAGAGTTTACCAACCGGCGGAGCATTCCACTGTATGCATTTGGCCCTTTGCTGATTTAAAACTTTGTATGTGAGATCCCATTCTTTCTCAGGCTTCTTTTCTTGTTTCATTTCCTGAATAACTATCGGTTTTATTAGTGATATATTACATATCTCCTTTCTAATATCTTTTATAATTTCTGTTAAATTCATCCTTATATTTTCAAATTTACTTTTGTTTCGAGATTTCCATATACACCAAATAATTAGATGCGGCAGTTTTTGGTTGAGCCATTTCCTGGTGGGACTTTTCGTTTTCTCCTTTTCTGATTTTTTAACTTTATCTATTAATCCATCATCCATTTTACATATTCTTTTTTCCCCTTCCATTCCTTTCCATATTTCTGCTGTGATGGGACCATTAGAAAGCAAATGATCGGTAGTTTCAACCTCTTGTAAACAGCATTCACATCTAGAAGCGATGTTTATACATTTCTTTTGTATATTTCTATCTACTGGTATAGCATTCATTAAAGCCTTCCATGTGAAGGAGCACATTTTTTGCGGTATGTTTTCTTGCCATACCCATTTAAATAAAATTTGAGCCGGTTTTTTCTTTCTGACCAAGTCTTTTGCCGACTTGAGGGAAAAGTTTCCTTGTGGTGTTAACATCCATTTCCAGCCGCTCCTCTTTTTTATAGAGTGTGAGTCCACTATTTCTTTTTGTTTTTCCATTGACTTCCAACTATTCGAGACTTTCTTAGTGGTCTTATTCTTGTTATCTAAATATCTTGCCCGCATATATTTTGCCCACAGACTATCACTTTCTTTAAGTCTCCACCAGCTTTTACAGTCCCAGGCAGCTGCCGAGTCCTGGAGGCTCATTAGTCCTAATCCTGCTTCCTCTTTCGGATAACAGATACTTTTCCAGTCCTTCAATGTAGTTTATTTTTTCCTTGTTTTTTGCCCGATAAGAAGTTGGCCATTTCCGATTCGAGTTTTTTAATAAATTTCTTAGGGGGGTGTATCACTGATAATATGTGCGTAAGCGTGCTTTGTAATACATGTGACAGCAGTGTTATCCTTCCCCCAAAACACAGTAACTCTTCTTTCCATCCTGCTATTTTCTTTCTTAGTTTGTCCTGAAAATAACTTAGATATTCTTCTTTCAACCTCCCCTCATATATCAGGACAACCTAAATACATTAATGCCCCTTTTATTTCTGCAAATCCCGTAATCCTTTTTATTTTATCTACTAACTTTAATTTTGCATTTTTAGCAAGCATGAATTGACATTTGCTTTTATTAACCATTTGACCTGTCTCTTTTTCAAAAATTTGGAGAAGATGCATAAGATTCATTAAAGACTTAATGCTAGCATTTGTAAATATTATAAAGTCATCTGCATAAGCTAAACAACCTATTCTGGGTGTATTCCTTGGTTGTCTGAATGACAATATTTTACCTTTGGATATTTTCTTATTCAAGTTACGTATTAGCAATTCTAGATAGATATCGAAAAGAAGGGGGGATAGCGGATCCCCTTGCCTTAAACTTTTATTTGGTTTAAGTTCCTCACTTAACTTTCCATTTACCAGTACTCTTACCCAATTGCTTGATATACATCTAAATATTAAATCTATGGTTAGCTCTGAAAAGCCGAACCTCCTTAACACAAAGCAAAGGGTATCCCATTCTACTCTATCAAAGGCTTTCGATAGATCTAACTTAACCACTAAGTTTTTTCCTCTAGACTTACTTCCTATCTCTTTCATCATTTCAGATGCAAGCTTTATATTTTCTATCATTAATCTATTTTTAACAAAACCCGTTTATTCCTGAGATATTATTGAAGGTAAAATTAAGCTCAGCCTATTTTGTAATATTTTTGCCAATATTTTATAAATAGCATTGCATAAACTTATTGGTCTATAATTCTCACATTTCTGTGGTGATTCTTTTTTTGGAATTAATACTATAAAAGATTTTGTCCATGCTTTTGAGATTTCCGCACCTACAAAAAAACTTGCAATTGCAGGAACTAGCTCGGTTTTAATCGTATCCCAGTTTACCTGAAAGAAATAATTGTTCCAACCATCAGGTCCTGCTGCACTATCTTTATCCAGACTAACCACAGCCTCTTTAACTTCTGGTTCTCCTGGGACCAATTCCATTGATTGATTTTGAACTTCCGTAATGGTAACCCTAATCACTTGCATTAGAGAGTTATCTGTCCTACTTGACTGACTACATAATTGATTTTCAAAGAATTTTTTAAAAAGAGCTCCTATTTCCTTTTCATTTTCTACCCATTCTCCTTTTTCGTTTATTAGACCTTTAATTGTATTTTTTTGAGATTTTATTTTAGACATACTATAAAAAAATTTGGTATTACGATCCCCATCTTTTAACCATTTTATTTTTGCTCGTTGTTTCCAGTAAATTTCTTCCATGTGTAGTTTCAATCTCAGTTCTCCTTTAGCCTTACTTAATTCTATTCTAGTTTCATTATTATTTGTGGAGTCAAAATCTTGCTCCAACTTGGCTACTTATTCTTCTAGTTTTTTTAGCTCCTGATTTAATTTCCCAAAAACCTCTTTATTCCATGTTTTCAAACAAGCTTTTAGCCTCAGAAGTTTGCTTGATAGAACTTGCATCGGTTTACCCTCTGCTGGCTCTTTTCAAGATTCTCTAAGAATTCCTGCAAAGCTCGCATGCTTTACCCACATATTTTGAAATTTAAAATTAGATGTATTACCCTGCTTTTTTTGAATCGTGATAAGTAGTGGGCTATGGTCAGAGCAAGTTCTGTTAAGGTGTCTAAGCCCCGTAGTCCCTTGTGAGGTGACCCACTTTGTGTTACACATAATCCTATCCAGACGAGCCCAGATGACTCCTCTTTTTTTCCAATTATTACACCAGGTATATTTCGAACCATTAAACTCTATTTCCATTAGATTGGTAATGGCTATTATGTCATTAAATTGTTTCATGGCTACCTTGTCTGGTGATTTACCACCCTTCTTTTCTTGAGGGCTTCTAATTATATTAAAGTCGCCTCCTATTATCCAAGGTAAATTTCTACTTGCTATATCTTTCATTTCTTCCCATAATGCCAGCCTAGATTGTTTATCATTTTTTGCATAAACTACTGAGATTATTTGGTCTGTGCTCTTATCTAATTTGAAATGTACTATTTGTTCAGTATCTTTTAATATTTCAATATTCAATTTACTTTGCCATAAAATCCAAAGTTTGCTATTTAGATTAGCATAAGCTTTATTAAATCCTAAAATTACTCTATATTTATTTAGTTGAGCTTGCAGGACCATTGGTTCTGCAATAATCAGTAGTGAGATTTTATGTTCTTTAATTAAAAGTCTTAATCTATTTATTGTGGGGCTATTGGCTATTCCCCTAACATTCCAATATAGACATCTATCCATTAAAAACTAGTTTAGCTTGGGCTCGAGTTGTACACTTAGATTCATATGACATGTTAGCATATTTTTTCGTATTTCTTGCTGTTTTAGGAGTGTGAGGAATTTCATACCTAATCTTCTTATATTTTACCTGTTTTCCGAGCACCATAGCCATTTGCTTTAGGGCCTCCATGGATTGGGTTCTTGAAAGATTCCCCCAATCTTCATTATAAATATGTATATCATCCTTTACTTTAAACTCCGCATCATCTTGGGATATATCATCCTTATGGATTGAAGGGCAACTAAAAATTACCGATTCATCTTCAGGAAAATCCAGAAGATCTTCATCAATCCATGCATAATCCTCAAGTTTTTCTTTCAATACAATTCTTGTTTTAGATGTTTTTTTATGTTTTCTCTTATATTTTACCTCCTCCCATCCTTTTATTAAACTAACATCATTTTCTATCCCCGAGTTAGTCTCTCTCAGGGGTCCTTCTTCTTGAATAATATTTGGATTTTCTGGAGGGATGCTTGAGTGCAAATCTCCCTTCGGCTGGTTTTGTTTTTGAAATGAAGCCTCTTCTTTCCTTACCCAATGCATCACATTCTATATATCTGTCTATCTATCTAAATATTTGTCTGCCTTATTATCTATCTATTTGTCTATTTGTGTATTTATCTATCTATATTTCTATCTCTTAATATCATTTTCTCTCTATCTATATGTTTATTTCTAGATTTGTATATCTATTTATCTGTCTATATCACTATATGTCAATATATCTATTTATATATCTATCTATCTGTCTATTTATCTCTACCTATATATATATCTATATGTCGATATATTTATGTGACAATATATATATATATATATATATATTATTTTTCAATATATAGATATATATATATATATATATATTATATATAGATATATATATATATATATATATATATTATTTTTCAATATATAGAGATATATATATATATATATATATATATATATATATATATCTCTATCTATATCTTTCCTATCTATTTATTTGTCTTTCTGTCTATCTTTTTTGCATTTATCTATCTATGAATCTGTCTATTTATTTGTCTATCTATACATAATTTTCATTCTTTCTCGTTATCTATCTTATATCAATCGATTTATCTATCAATCTAACTATGTGTCTATCTATATATGTGTCTATTTATCTATTTAAATATATGTATATCTGTTTATCTATTTGCCCATATATCTTTATATTTTCTATATGTCTATTTGTTTATCTCTCTTTCTGTCTATCTGCCTATCTATGTATCTATCTTTCTATCTATCTATATATCTATCTATCTATATTTATATTTGAATATTTGTTTCTCTATCAATCTATCAAACTAACAATCTATGAATCTATATATATATATATATATATATATATATATATATATATATGTAACTATCTAACAATATATCTATCTATTTGTCTATATTTCTTTATATGTATGTGTATATCTATTTATCAATCTATCTGTCTATTTATCAATATGTCTATCTATCTTTCTATCTTTCTATTTGTTTATGTGTGTATTTGTCTCTCTATCTATTTACCTATATGTCAATTTATCTATCTATTTTTCTGCCTAATTATCAATCAATCAATCTGTCTGTCTATATGTCTATTTGTCTATCTCTCTAAATGTCTAATAGTCTATAAGTCTATAAGTTTATGTGTCTATCCAGTTATCTATTTTTTTATTTGTTTATCTGTCTATCTATCTAACTATTTAACTATCTTACTATTTATCAATCTATGAGTCTATCAATAAATCTATTTTTCTATATATCTATCTATCTTTCTATTAGTCTATATATTAATTTTTCTATTTGTTTATCTGTCTATCTATTTTTTGTCTATAACTCTATTAAATATATCTATATGTCTATCTTTTATCTACCAATTAGTTCATCTATCTATTTGTCTAGTTGTCTATCAATGTATCTATCTAACAATCTATTTGTCTATTTTTCTATCTATCTATCTATTTATTTGTCTATTTATTTCTCTATCAATCTTTCAATCTATAAATCTTTCTACCTAGCTATTAGTCTATCATTCTAAAAGTCAATGTTTATATCCATCTATTTGTGTGTATCTATCTATCTATCTATTTGTCTAACTATCTATCTATCTATCTTCTATTTTTCTATCTATCTATATATCTATCTAATTTTCTATAGGTCCATCTTTCAAATATATATAGATCTATCTATAAATGTATCTATCTATGAAACTATTAATCTTTTAATCTTTCTATCTGCCTATTAATCTATCTACCAATCTATATATCTACCTAATTGCCTATCTATCTATCTATCTATCTGCCTTTTTGTCTGTGTATTTATCTATTTGTCTATCCATCATTTTGTCTATTTGTCTATCTAACTATTTAACTATCTATCTATCTATTTTTGTTTATTTGTCTATCTATGTATCTGTCTAAATATTTGTCTAACTATATATATATATATATATATTTGTCTTTCTTATTTTTATTTATCTATCTATTGTCTATTTTATATCTATCTATCTATCTATCTGTGTATATTTCTATCTATATATCAGTCTTTTTATCTTTCTATATCTATTTATCTATCTGCATATATATCAATCTATTTCTATATATGTCAATCTATTTATTTATTTATCTGTCTATCTATCTATCTATATGTCTATTAATCTATCTATCTATCAATCATGCTATCTCTCTGTTAGTCCTTTTGGAAATCTTTCTATCTATCTTTGTATCTATATTTCTTTTTATCTATTTGTCTAACTATCTGACTATATACCTATATTTCTGTCTATCAATCTATATATCTATCAATCTTTCTATTTATTTGTCTATCTTTCTATCAATCTACATGTTATTTGTCTATCCGTCTTTCCATTTATCTTGATATCTGTCTATCTATCTATTTATGTGTCTATGTGTCTATCTATCTATCTCTCTATCTATCTTTTTATCTTTTTGTCTCACTTTCTATCTATCTATCTTAATATATGGTTATATATTAATCTACCTATCTTTTTATATGTATATATAACTATATGTCTATCTCTCTATCTAAATATTTGTCTATATCTCAATATTTATACATCTATATGTATATATGTTTATATGTCTATTTGTCTATTAGTCTATCTATCTATCTATCAATCTTTATGTGCCAATCTATCTATCTATCTACCTGTTTATCTATTTATGTGTCTATGTGTATTAATGTCTATTTATCTATTTGTCTAATTTTATATTTGTCTAACTATCTATCTGGATTTTTTTAAATATGTTGATTTATCTATCTATGTATATGTTTGTATATCTATCTATCTATCTATTTTTCTATCGTTATATTTTTATATATTTCTACGTGTCTATTTGTCTATATGTCTATTTGTTTATCTATATATTTGTATGAACTATCTATTTTTTTATCTTTCTATATGTCTAATCAGTCTATAATTCAAGCTAATTATATATACATATATATATATATGTGTGTGTGTGTGTGTGTGTGTACATATATGTACATATATCTATCCATCTATATATTTTTCATCTATCTTACTATTTATCTATCTATCTATCTATTAGTCTATCTATATATATGTCTATATGTCTATATATCTATCTATTTGTCAATTAGTCTATCTATTTGTCTATATATCGATTTGTATATCTATCTATATATTAGTCTATCTATGTTTCTATCTATCTGTCTGTCTGTCTTTTTATATCTCTATCTATCTTTTTGTCTTTTTGTCTATCTATTTATCTATCTATTAATCAATTAATAAATGTATATATGTTTATATGTTTATCTATCAATCTTTCAAATTATCTATCTATTTGTCGGTCTTTCAATATGTATATTAGTCTATAAGTTTATGTATTTATCCATCCATCTATCTATGTATATGTTTATCTTTCTTTCAATCTCACTATTTAATTATATTTCTATCTAATAGTATATAAGTCTATCTATCAATCTATCTATGTTTCTATTTATATATATGTCTATATATCAATCTATCTATATGTCTATTTATCTATTTATCTATTTTTCTATGTGACTATCTGTCTATCTATCTATTAGTCTACCTATATATCTATCATTCTATCTATCTTTCTATCTGTCTATCTATTTATATGTCTATGTGTCTATCTATCTATCTATATTTCTATTATCTATCTATCTACCTATCAATTTATTTTTCTATCTATCTATCTATCTATTTGTTTATCTGTCTATCTACCTATTTCTCAATCTATCTATTAGACTATCTATCAATCTATTTTACTTTTTTCTATCTATCTATCTATATGTCTGTCTATCTATATGTCTATATATCTATATATCTGTCTATCTATCTATATATTTGTCGATCTTTCTATCAGTTGATTTTTCTAACTATATATTTATCTATCAATTTATATGTCAATCGATATTTCAGTCCCTTTATCTATCTATCTCTCTATATATATGACTATGTCTATATTTGTATATCTATCTAACTTCCTATCTATCTAATTTTTTATCTATCTATCATTATATATTATATATATATATATATCTTCTATCTATTATTTAGCTAGCCTATATGTCTATTATATATATGTCTATATATTATCTTTGATCTGTTATCTATCTATCTATGTGTTTTATATATTTATCTATCGATCTATTGTCTATCTGTCAACAATCAATCTATCTATCTATCTGTCATCTGTCTATTTTTTTATCTAGCATCTATCTATCGTCTATCTCTCTATCTATTTATCTATATATCTATTAAATTATATATTATCTATTTATTTGCCTTGCTATCTATCTATGTGTTTAGATATCTATGTGTCCTTTTAAATAGTAAATATATCTATCTATCTATCTTTCTATTAAACATTTTATCTACTAGTTTATTGTTATTTGGTTTATCTATTTATCTATTTATCTATCTATCTTTTTATCTAACTATCTATCTATCCATATTTTTATCTATCTATTTATCCATTTGTCTATCGATCTATCTATCTATCTGTGTATCTATCTAACTTTGAATTTGTCCTATCTATCTATATGTCTATCTATATATTTAATTTTATATATATATATATATATATAATATAATTATATATATGTTTCTATCTCTATCTATCGATCTATCTATATCTTATATGTCTTTCTATCTATCTATCTATATATTAATCTATCTGTCTATCTATTTATCTCTCTCTATGTAATTTCTATATATTTTTCTATCTGTCTATCTATCAATATATATATAAATAATACATACATACCATACATACATACATACATACATACATACATAGATAATATATGTCTACCTATCTATATGTCAATTATTTTTGTCTATTTATCAATCAATCAATTTATCTATCTATTTTTCTATCTATCTATTTTTTTCTATCATTCTCTTTGTCAATCTATCTATTTGCTTATCTATCTATATATCTATATGTATTTCTGACCATAAATTTTTTATCTATCTGGCTATTTGTATATCTATTTATTTATATATCTGTTTATCTATATCTCTATCAATTTGTCTATCTATCTATTTATAAGTTCATTTATCTATATGTGTATCATCTATATGTCTATCTATTTATATATATCTCTATCTATATATCTTTATATCTATTTATCTATCTACTATCTATATATATATCTTACTATCAATTTGTCTATTTATGTCTATTTGTCTATCTATATATCTTTCTATCTCTTTATATACCTATATATTGTCTATCTGTCTATTTTGCTATCTATTTAGTTTATATGTTTTTCTAGTTATCTTATTTAGTCTATATGTCTATATCTCTATCTATCTATGTCTCTTTCTATCTATCTATCTATCTATTTGTTTGTATATCGTCAATCTATCTATCTATCTATTTGCTGTCTATTTTATGTCTATTTGTCTATCATTTATTTGTCTATCTATCATTTTGTTTATCTATCTATTAGTCTATCTATCTATCTTATTTGTCTATCTTCTATATAACTACCTAGCATACATATTATTTATCTATCTATCTATTTATCCTATTTATCTATCTTAATATCTATATGGCCATATGAAAATCAAGCTATTATGTCTAGCTATCTATATATCTTATCTCTCTATCTATCTATGTGGTCCTATATATTACTTGTGTCTATCTAATGCATATATATCTATCTTATATCTGTCTATGTGTTCCCCCCCCCCCTATATATCTATCTTTGCTATCTATCTTATCTGCCTATCTAACAAGCTTAAACCTTTCTATCTATCTATATGTGTATCTATCCTAACTCTCTATTTGTCTGATCTATCTAAGTTGCAATTTTTTTATATATGCTAATAATGTTTATCTATCTATCTATCAATTATTATTAATATCTTATCTATAAAATTATTAATCAATAGATCTAAAAATTTATCTATCAATCTATTGTTCCTATTTATCTAATCTATCTAACTAACTAGCTATCTATCTATATGTTGATCTGTGTAACTATCTATCTATCTATCTAGCTATCTATAAGCATATTATTCTATCTATCTATATATCTATTGTCTAATGATTATTCGTCTATCTATCTATCTTTGTTACTATCTATCTATCTATCTTACTATCTATCATTATATCTATCTAATTGTCTATCATTTTATATATCTATATATATCTACTTGTCTAACTATATTTCTATCTATCAGTATGTTGCTCATCTATTTATCTATTTATATATCAATGTAGCTATCTATCTATCTATCTATCTATGTCTCTATCTATTTGTCTATTTATCTATATAAATATCTATTATCTCTCATATATCTCTATCTATCTTATCTCTCTTTTTTGCTATCAATCTTTCTATCTATCAGTTTATCTGTCTATCTATCTATCTATTTGTCTATGTATTTATTTATCTATTTGTCAATCTATCTATATGTCAATCAATCAATCTATCTATTTATCTATCTGGCTGTCTATCAATCTATCTACATTCCTATTTAATAATCTTACAATCTATTTATTTATCTATTTATCCGTTGATCTATATATCTCTCTATCTGTCTATCTATCTACTAGCTAACTATTTATCTATTTATTTATTTATATGTCTATTTGACTAACTTCTAATTATCTATCTATTTATCTTTTTTGCTATCTATTTATCTTACTATCAATCTTGCTATCAATTTTTTATATATATTACTGACAATCTTTCTTTCTACTTTTTTATCTATCTACCTATGTTTCTATCTATATGACTTTCTGTCTATCTATGTTAATGTATATCTTCTTATATATCTTTTTTTATTTATCTGTCTATCTATTTATGCATATATCTTTCTATAAATCTATTTACTTGTCTCTTTGTCTATATGTCTATCTATATTTGTGTCTATCTATCTATCTATCTATTTATATTTTCTATCTATTTGTCTATTTATCTATCTTTATCTAACTATTTATCTATCTATCTATTAGTCTATCTATCTATTTTTCCTATCTATTTGCCTATCTTTTTATATGTATTTTCTTTATATATGTCTACATGTCTATCTATATCTATATATCTATATATCTATTTATTTATATATCTAGCAATCTATTTATCTGTCTATATGTCTAATTATGAATTTATTAGTCTATTTGTCTATCTTCCAAACTGTCTATTATCTATTTGTATATCTATATATCTATCTATCTATTATTTAATACTTGTCTATCTACCTAAATGGCTTTTGCCTATCTATCTATTTATAAATCTTTGTATCTATCTTTCTCTCTATATATTTGTCTATTTATGTATCTTTCTATGTGATTATGTTTCTATGTGTCTTTGTGACCATTTGTCTAAGTGTTTTTGTGTCTACATCTTTATGTGTCTAAGAGTAATGTATCTATTTATTTATCTATCTATCTATTTCTAAATATATATCGATCTATATATCTTCTTATTTGTCTATTTGTCTATTTGTCTAGTTTTCTATCTATCTATTTATCTATAGGTCTATTTCTCTATTTGTCTACCTATCTATCAGTCTATCTATATTTCTACCTATTTATTTGTCTATCAGTATATCTATCTATCTATATATTTGTCTATCTATCTATCTTATTATCTCTAATAAATCATCTATTTGTTTATTTGTCTATCTCTATCTTCAATTTCTCTATCTATCATGTGTATATCTGTATATCTATCTATCTTTCTTTCTTTCTATTTGAGTTAAAATATTCTAGTTTTATGTTAATGTGTCTATCGTTCTATCTATGATCTAACTAATTGTCTATCTAACTTTCATCTGTGTATTTGTCTATTTAATTATATATTTATTTGTCTATCTATCAATATATCTTATGACTATCTGTCTAGCTGTCTATTTATCTATATGTTTATCTGTATATCTATTTATCTATCTATATCTCTATTTATATTTCTATTTGTCTATCTATCTATCTGAATATATGTCTATCTCTAAACCTATCTATCTATGTACTATCTACCTTTTAAACTATCAATCTATCTACCTATCTAATGCCTTTCTATATATTAGTCTATTTATTTGTCTATCTTATAATCTATCTATTTGTCTATCTATCTGTCTATCTATCTATCAATTTGTCTATCGATC
>JAREIK010016655.1:0-64308 GCA_029783825.1 Sapria himalayana
TCTTTCTATATGTCTATCTATCTGTCTATCTATCTATATGTCTATATCATTATTTATCTATCTATCTATATATCTATTAGTCTATCTATTTATCTATCTTCTATTTATCTATCTATATATATATCCAATCAATCAATCTAACAATCTATATATCATCCTATCTATCTGTCTAATCTATTTGTCTTTCTATCTCTCTCACTATTTGCCTTTCTAAAAGTCTATATATCATTTATCTTTCTATGTATCTATCTTCTATCAATCTAGTTATCTATCTATCTATATCGATCTATTTATATCTATCTTTATCTATTTATCAATTTGTCTATCAATCTGTATATCAATAAGTCTATAAATCTATCTATCTATATGTCTATCAAACTCTCAATGAAACTATCTATAAATCTATCTATAAATCTATCTATCTAATTACCTACAACTTCTATTTATCTATCTATCTATCATAGTATCTATCTTTCTATCTAATTTTCTGTCTCTATGAATCTATTTGTCTGTTTATCTATCTATTTATTTATTTATTTGTATGTCTATCTTTCTATTATTCTTTTCATCTTTATGCATGATTATCTATCTACCTGACTGTCTATCTATCTATCTATAAGTTATCTATATATCTATCTCTCTATTCGTCTATCTTTCTATCAGTATCTATCTATCTATGTGTTAGTGTACATCTATGAATATCTATTTGTCTGTTTATCTATCTGTATCTATGTAAGTATGTTTATATATTTGTGTTTCTACATATCTCTAAATGTCTATCTTTTTGTTTGTATGTTTATATTTCTTTCTATTTTTCTATCTTTCAGTCTTATGTATTTTTATATTTCAGTCTTTTTATATATTAGTCTATTAGTTTGTCAGTCTATCTATATATCTATCTATATATTTGTGTATATATATATATATATATATTTGTATCTATTTGTCTATCTCTCTATCTAAATATCTATTTATTAATCTATTATTCTATTTGTCTATCTGTCTAACTATCTATTATTCAATCTATCATTCTATCTATATATCTTTCTTTATATAATATATATATATATGTCTTTGTATCTATCTATCTATTGTTCTATTTATTTGTCCATCTATCTCTCTATCTATCTATTTATATATTTATCAATCTATTTTTTTATCAATTTGTCTATTTATATTTTTATCAATTTGTCTATCAACTGTCTAGAAATTACATATCAATTTGACTATCAAATGCATCTATTCTCTATCTGTCCTATTAATCTGTGTATCTATCAAAATAATCTATATGTCTATATATCTTCTTTCTATCTATCTATTTGTCTATCTATTTATATAATTATTTATATATCTTTTTATCCGTCTGTCTATCTATCTATCTGTCTTTCTATCTATCTATCTAACTTTTAATCTATCTGTCTATCTATCTATCTATCTAGCTGCCTATTTATCTATCTATTTATCTATAAATGTGTCTATCTATTTGTCTGTCTATCTATCAATAAATCTATCTATCTATATGTCTGTCTCTCTATCTTTCAATCTATATATCTATCGATCTCTCTATATATCTATCAATCTATCAATCTTACTATCTATCTATCTATATATGTCTATTTATATGTGTATCAATCTATCTATGTATCTATATATCTATCTCTCTATCAATCTATCTATCTATCTATTTGTATATATATCTCTCTCTCTATCAATCTTTCTATCTATGAATATGTATATCTATCTCTATATCTCTCTATCTATCTATCTTTATAATAATCTATCTTTCTTTCTGTATATTTATCTAACTATCTATATGGCTATCTATGTGACTATTTCTCTCTATCAATTTATTTAGTAATCAGTCTATCTTACTATCTATCTATCTATCTATCTTTATATTTGTATAATTTCTATATGTCTATCTATTTGTCTATCAGTATATGTATATGTCTTTCTATTTATCTATATGTCTATCTATTTATCTATCGGTATATGTATATGTCATATGTCTACCTGTGTATATGCCTATCTACTAATCACTCTACCTATCTACTTGACTATCTATAAATCTATCTAGCTAATTCTTTTTCTATCTATCTCTATCTACATATATCTATATGTATTTCTATCTATATGTCTATCTATCTATCTAACTACTAGTATATTTGTATATTTGTCTATCTATTTATCTTTCTGTCTATCGATCTACCTACCTACCTAGCTAACTACATATTATTCTATCTAACTAACTAACCATCTATTTATCTGTATATTAGTCTATCAGTTTATCTATTTACCTATCTATTTGGTCGACATTTATATCTTTATATCTTTCGATCTATCTCTATCTCTATATCTATTTATTTATATATTTATTAATTTGTCTATTTATCTATCTATATCTTTGTCTTGTTATCTGTATCTCTCTCTCTATGTATATTTCTATTTATCTATATATCTTTTAGTCTATTTATCTTTCTATCAAAATATATACTTATTTATCTATTTATCTATCTATTTGTCTGTCTATATGTCTATCTATCTATCTCTCTGTTTATCTGCTTATCTGATAATCTATCAATTTGACTATCTATTTATCTCTATATCACTCTATATAACTATCTAATAATCTGTCTATCTTTATATATGTTTATCTTTATATATGTTTATCTACCTATCTGTAAATAACTCTATCTATCTATTTGCTTAACTGTCGATATGTTTATTTATCTATCTAGTTACATGTTTATTTGTCTATTTGTTCATTTATCTATGCATATCCTTGTCAGCCAGTCTATCTGCATATCTTTCTATCTATATATTTGTCAATATGGCTTTTAGTCAACCTATCTATCTCACTTTTTTTCTAATTGTCTTTCTATTTTTATATCTTTCTATCTATTTATCTATTTATAATTATGTGTTTATCTCTATGTATCAGTTTATCTATCTATCTTTATATATATCTATCTAACTATCTTTATATCATTATGTATATATATCTATCTATCTATATATCTTTCTTTCTGTCTATATGTATATCTGTCTATCTATCTATCTATCTATATATCTATCTGTATATTTGTCTATCTTTCTATCTGTATGTATGTTAGTATATATACCAGCATGATTATGTGCATGACTGATAATTGATCTATCTGTTGGTCTATATATCTATATGTATGTATGAATGTTGATCTAACTATTTCTTTCTTTGTATGTTTATATATCTATCTTTATATCTATCTGTCTATCTATGTGTCTATCAATCTTTCTATCAATTTATCTATAAATCTTTATATCTATATGCCTATCTATATGTATATCTAATTGTCTATCTATCTATCTATAAATCTATATATATAATTATCTATCTATCTAGCTTTCTTTTTATGTATCTATATATCTATCTATCTATTTGATTATCTATCTCTCTTTCTATCTTCATAATAATCTATATATCTTTCTATCTATATATCTGTCTATCTATATTTCTATCTATATGTCTATCTATATGTCTATCTATCTGTTAATTTGTCTATCTATTTATCAAACTTATATTTCTATCTTTTTATCAATTTTTCTATCAATCTTTCTTTCAATCTATTTATCAATCTATCTATTAATATCACTATCAATTAATCTATCAGTCTATTTATTTATCAATCAATCTATCTATCTATATGTCTATCTATTATCTATCTATGTATCTATATGTCTAAATATCTATCGATCAATCTATTTATTTATCTATTTGTCTATAAATCTATCTATCTATCTTTCTTCCTTTTTTTCTATTAATCTTACAAACTTTCTATCTATCATTCTATCTATCAATCTATATCAATATATCAATGAATCTGTATATCAAACAATCTATCAATTTATCTATCAAACTTTATATCTATATGTCTATCTATCTGTATATCTAATTGTCTATCTATCTATCTATAAATCTATATATATAATAATTTATCTATCTTGCTTTCTTTTTATCTATCTATCTATCTATTTGATTATCTATCTCTCTTACTATCTACATAATAATCTATATATCTTTCTGTCTATATATCTGTCAATCTATCTGTCTATCTATATTTCTATCTATATGTCTATCTATCTATTTGTCTATCTATTTATCAAACTTATCTTTCTATCTTTTTATTAATTTTTCTATCAATCTTTCTTTCAATCTATTTATTAATCTATCTATTAACATCACTATCAATCAGTCTATATGTCTATTTATTTATCAATCTATCTATCTATATATATGTCTATCTATTATCTATCTATCTATCTATCTATATGTCTAAATATCTATCAATAAATTTATCTATTTATCTATCTGTCTATAAATCTATCTATTTATCTTTCTTTCTTTTTTTCTATTAATCTGATAAACTTTCTATCTATCAATCTATCTATCAATCTATATCAATATATCAATGAATCTGTATATCAAACAATCTATCAATCTGTCTATCAATATAACTATTAAAATGTCTATCAAACAATCTATCAATCTGTCTATCAATATAACTATTAAAATGTCTATCAATCGATCTATCAATTTGTCTATCAAACTATATATCAATTTGTCTATAAAATTGTCTATAAATCTGTCTATAAATATGTACGTCAATCTATCTATCTAACTAGTTTTCTATCTATTTTTCAGTCATTCATCTATCTATCAATCATTCTATAAATCTATTTATCAATCTGTCTATCAATCTAGCTATTAATTTTACTATTAATCTGTGTATTAATATGAATAAGAATCTATCTATTAATCTTTATATCAATCTATGTATCAATCTATATATCATTTTGTCCATCAATTTGTCAAGTTATCTGTCATCGACCTATCTATCTATATGTCTATCTATCTATCTATTTATCTATTGTCTTTTTAACTATCTATTTATTAATCTATCTATCAATCTATCAATCTAACTATGTATCTTTCTTTATATCTATGTATCTATCTATTTATCAATCTATCAATTATCGATATACCTATCTATCATTCAATCTAATTATTTATCTATCAATCTATTTATCTATATGTCTATCTATCATTCTATCTGTATATCATTCTATCTCTTTATCAATCTATCTCTCAATCTTTCTAACTATCTGTGTGTCTATCTATATGTTTATATATTTATCTATCTATCTATAAATTTATTTATATTTATATCTATCTATCAATCAATATATATGTCTATCTATCTATCTATCCATCTATCTATTTGTCTATCTATATCATCTATCTATTTGTCTATCTCTATCTATCTATCAATTTGTCTATCTATCAATCTGTCTATCTATCAATCTGTCTATCTATCAATCAATCAATATATCTATCTATCTATCTAGAAATCTATCTATATTTCTATCTATTTGTCTGTATATATATCTATGTATCTTTTTATCTTTCTATATGCTTGATAGTCTACATGCCTGATCGACTTTGTATCTATAAGTATATCTATCTATCTGTATATCTTTTTGTCTATTTATATGTCTATCTATTTGTCTATCTATCTATCTATTTATATGTCTGTTGATCTTATTTGTCTATCAATTTATATATCTATATTTCTAACTCTTTATATATCTATCTGTCTATCTATCCGTCTCTCTATAAATCTATTTATCTATCTATTTGTTTATCTATCTATCTATCTATATGTTTATCAATCTATCTATCTATCTATTTATATGTATATATATATTTATAACTATCTATCTTACTATCTATTTATATAAATATATATCTTTCTATTTATCATTCTTTCTATCTATATGCCTTATATCTTTCTATCTATCTTTCTTCCTATATTTATAATAATCTATCTATCTATTTATATATATGTCTTTCTATCTATCTATCTATCTATATATCTATGTGTTTATTTATTTATGTATATATTTATCTATCTGTTTATTTGTCTATCTTTTTGTCTATCTATTTGTCTATTTGTATATATATCTATTTATCAATCTATCTATCTACCTTTCTATTTGTCTATCTATTTAAATATCTGTCATTATATCAATCTATCTAGCTTTTTATCATTCTATATTTGTATTTATATGTCTACTATCTATTTGTCATTTAATCTATCCATCAATGTTTCTATGAATCTATCTATCAATTGGTCTATCAATCAATCTATCAATCTATCTAACAATCTGTCAATCAATATGTCAATCAATTGGTCTATCAATCTATCTATCAAAAGTTTTAATAATTTGTCTATCAATCTATTTATCAATATGTCTATTTATCTATCAATATATATTTATACATGTCTGTCTGTCTTTGAGTCTATCTATTTGTCTATCTTTCTATCTATATGCCTATCTATTTCTCTATCTAATTGTCTATCAGTCTTTCAATCTATCTGTCTTTCAATCTATCTATAAATCTAGCTAACAATATGTTTACTCATCTATCTATTTATTTGTCTATCTAATTGTTTATCTATCTATCTATCTATCTTTCTGCCTGTCTCTCTCTCTAACTATTTATCTAACTATATGTCTATCTATCTTGTCGATCTATCTCTTAATCTAACTATCTATCTGTATCTCTATATATCTATCTTGTCTATCTATCTATCTATATCTCTATATATCTGTCTATTTATCTATCTAATAAATTACATATCTATTTGACTACTTATCTGTATATTTATCTATCTATCTATATGTCTTTCATTATGTTTATCTATCTCTATATCAATCAATCTATATATCTATCTACATATCTATCTGTCTATTGATCTATCTATCTATCTATCTATCTATCTGTCTAGCAATTTTTCAATTAATTTTTCTATTTATTTGTATTTAATTTATCAATCAATCTATATATCTATCTAACTAACTAACTAACAATCTATCTATTTGTCTATTTATTTATCTTTATATAATTATTTCTATCTATTTGTCTATCTATTTGTCTATTTATGTATTTGTCTATCTATTTTGTCAAATTATATGTTTATCTGTCTGTCTACCTATATATTTATCTATCTTTCTATCTATTTTGTATGTATTTGTCAAGAAATCTATCAATCAATCTATCTGTCTATCTTTAATGTATCTATCAATTTATATATCTATCTTTCTATCTATCTTTTTGTTTTCTTGTTTGTTCGTTTGTCTCGCTTTCTACCTACCTAATAGTGTAGTAGCCTAATTGTGTATATATGTCTATATGTATATTTGTCTATCTTTCTTTCTATTTTTCTGTCTATAGTCTATTTGTCTATCTATATGTCTGTCTTTATATCTATTTATCTTTCTATCTATATGTCTAACTATATGTCTCTTTGTCTATCTATTTGTCTATCTATATATCTATCTATATATCTATCTATATTTCTATTTATTTATTTATCTATCTATTTGTTTATCTATATGTTTGTATATCTCTCTATCTAATTATCTATCTGTCTATCAATCTAGCTATTTATCTATATATCTATCTATTTGTTTCTCTATTTCTCTAAGTATCTATCTATATTTCTATCTAATTATCTATTTATATCTATCTGTCAATTTATATGTCTATTTAATTGTGTTTCTATTTGTCTATATATTTTCTATTTCTACCTATCTCTTTGTCAATCCATATGTATATCATTTTTCTATATATGTGCCTATCTATTTGTCTATCTATATATGAATCTATCTATCAATAAATTACTCAATCTAACTATTTAATAATCCATATATCTATCTGTCCATCAATATAGCTGTCAATGTATCTATCTATCTATCTATCTATTATCTATGTCTATATCTATCTTTCTATCTATATGTCTAACTATCTTGCAATCATTGTGTATATAAATAAACCTATCTATCTATCAATATATTTATCAAACTCTCTATCTATTTGTATCTATCAATCTTACTTATAATCTGTCTATAAATTTATCTATCAATCTATCTATCAACCTGTCTATCCATCTTTCGATCTTTTTGTCTATCCATCTGTGTATTAATCTATCTTTCTATCAGTTTATCTATTTATCTAGATGTTTTTTTATCTATCTGTCTACCAATTCGTCTATCTATCTATCTATCTATCTGTCTATCAATCTGTCTATCAATCTATCAAACAATCCATATATTAATCTGTCTATCAATTTATTTTTGAAAATGTCTATCAATCTGTTTATTAATCTATCTATCTGTCTATTTGTATATAAATTGGTTTATCACTCTATCTATCAATCTTTCTATCATTCTGTCTATCAATAAATCTATCTATCTGTCTATCTATCTATATAAATATCTATCTATCAGTCAATTTATGTGTATATCAATATATCTATCTGTCAGTCAGTCTGTCTATTTGTCTATCTATTAATCTATCTATCTATATGACTATCAATCTATCTATTTATCATTCTTTCTATCTATATATATATATATATATATATATATATATATATCAATCTTTCTATTAATATGTCAATCAATTTGTCTATCAATCTTTCTATCAATCTGATTAACAATCTTTCTATCAATCTATTTTATGAATTTGTCTATCAATTTCTCTATCAATCTATATATCTTTCTATCTAACTTACTAACTATCTATCTATATTTATATCTATCTATCTCTTTATCTCTTTATCTATATGTCTATCTATCTTTCTATTGATATGTCTATCTATCCATCTATCTATCTAAAAGTGTATTTATTTTTTTATCAATTTGTCTATCAATCAATCTTTCAATCTGTCTATCAAAATGTTTTTCTGTCTATCTATTTATGTATCAATCTATCTACCGATCTCTCTATCAATCTGTCTATTAATCAATCTATCAATTTGTTTCTGAATCTATATTTCAATCTTTCTATAAATCTATTTATCAATATTATCTTTCAATCATTCTATCAATTTATTTATCAATATATCTATCAATCAATTATTCAATATGTCAACATATCTATCTGTCTATCTATCTTTTTATCTTTCTATCTATCTATCTGTCTATCTATTTATATATAAATTTATTTATCTATTTATCTATTTTTCTATCTATCTATCTAACTATCTGTATATCTATCTGTGTCTTTATCTATCTGTCTATCTATGTATCTATCACTCTGTCTATCTATCTATCTATCTATCTATATGTATGTCTATCTATCTATATATCAATTTATCTATCTATCTATATTTTTTTTCTATCTGTTTAACTATCATTATATCTATCTATGTATTTATCTATCTATGTGCATGCCTCTCGATCTATCTATTTTTCAAACATTCTATCTATCTATTTGTCTATCTATCTATATATCTATATCTCTTATTATCTATTTATCTATCTGTCTATCTATCTATCTATCTACTTTTTTATCCATATTTCTATCAGTCTATCTATCTATTTCTCTAACTATTTGTCTATATTTGTGTCTATCTATCTATTTATCTATATGTTTGTCTATCTATCTATCTGTTTATCACTTAGTCTATCTATCTTTCTATTAGTATATCAGTCTGACTGACTATTTGTATGTATGACTATCTATTTGTATGCTTGACTATTTGTCTGTCTATCTAGCCATATGTGTATCAAATTGCAATCTATTAGTCTATTTATCTATATACCTGCCTATATATCTATCTATCTATCTATTTATATTTCTGTCTATGTGCCTATCTATCTTTCTATCTAACTATTTGTTTGTTTTTCTATATGTCTATCTATTTGTCAATGTATTTGTCTGTTATCTCTCTATCAATCTATTATTCTTTTTATATTTATATCTATTTATGTGTTAATCTATCTATATATTTAAATGTAAATCTATATACTTTTCTATCTGTTTATCTATCTATTTGTGTGTCTGTCAATCTATGTGTCGATTTATCAATCAATGTATCTGTCAATTTTTTGTCTATCTATCTATCCATCTATATATCAATCTATCTGTCTATCTGACTATGTATATGCCTTTTTATCTGTATATATATCTATCTTTATATCTGCCTAATATTCTATCAAGCTTTATAGCTATCTTTATGTCTATCTATGTGTTTATCAGTCTATATATCTATATGTCTTTCTATATATCTATTTACATATCTATCTATCTATCATTCTATTTATCAATCATTATATTAATGTGTCTATCAATCTATCAATAAATCTATCTATCAATTTGTTAATGAATTCATCTATCAATCTATCAATCTATCTATTTATCTATCTATCTACCGATATATTTATCTATTTGTCTATTTATCTAGCTATCAATCTATTTTTTATCAATCTTTCTATTAATATGTCTATCAATCAGTCTATTTATCTGTCAATCAATCAATCAATCGATTAATAAACGTGTCTATAAATATGTCTATAAATTCATCTATCAATATGTTTATAAATCAATATATCAAACTGTCTATCATTTAATTAATCAATCAATCTATCTATCTATTAGTCTATCTATCTATCTATCAAATTGAATATTTATCAATCTTTCAATAAGTATATGAATCTATTTAGTGTATCAATCTCAATCAATTTATCTATCAATAAATTTATCTATAGATCTATCTATCTATCTATTTTCTATTTGTCTCTCTATCTATCTATCTATTTATTATCTATATATTTGTATATCTATCTGTATATCTATCTATCATAATATCTATCTATCTATCGTAATATCTATCTATCTATCTTTCTATCTTTCTATCAATTTATTTTTGTATCTATCTGTCTATCTATATATATATATATATATATCTATCTATCTATATATTCATCTATCTATCTTCTGTCTATCTATCTATCTATCTATATTTCATTCTAATTGTTTATAAATCTATCCATCAATCTATTTATCAATATGACTATCAGTCTACATTTCAATCTATCAATAAATCTGTCTATCATTGTGTCTATCAATAAATATATATATCTATTTGTCTATGTATCTATTTATTTATATAACTATCTATCTGCCTATCTATCTATCAATATTTCTATCAAAGTGTATATCTATATGTCTATTTCTATTTATCTATATATTAATTAATCTATCATTAATCTATCTATATATCTGACTATATCTAAATCTATTTATTTGTCTATCTGGCTATCTATCAATCTATCTATCAATCTATTAATCATTTTGTCTATAAATCTATATACCAATCTATATATCCTTCTTCCTATCAATTTATCTTCTTATCTGTCTATTTATCTGTATATCTATCTATCTAACTATATGTCTATCTATCTATTTATCTATCTGACTTCAATCTATCTATCTATGTATCAATATATTTATCTATCTACCTTATTTCTACCATAGCAGGTTGGTTACACCTACAACCAAAATGGAAACTGAGTATTTCGTTGTTCAAAAATGCCGAATCTCATCTGAATCATCATTTGTCAGGACTTTTCGGCGTAAGTTCCTTGGCTTGAACAGGGCATTTAGTACATGTGGTGCAGGATACCAGGCCGATAAACCCGGCCCCCTATGTGCCGATCGCTAGCGCATCCAGGGCCCCGGCCCCGGTGCCCAGCTAAAATGGAGAGGCCTCTATATTTCTCTCTATCTATTTATCTATCTATCTGTCAATCTATCTATCTATCTGTCTATCTTAATATCACTATATCTGCCTATCGATCTATCTATCTATCTTTATGTATGTATGTATGTCTATGTATCTTTCTATCTATCAGTTTATTAATTTACTTTCTATTTGTCTATCTATCTATCTAACTATCTATTTGTCCGTTTGTCTGTTTATTTATCTATCTATGTATCTATCTATCCGTCTATTTGTTTGTTTGCATGTCTCTTTTTCTATCTATCTATCAACATGTATATCTATTTAATTAAATATCTATCTATCTGTCTGTCTGTCTGTTTATATATCTATATATATGTATATTTATCTATTTGTCAATCAATCTATCAATCTATCTATATTTCTATCTATCATAATATCTCTCTTTCTATCTATCGATTTGTCTATATATCTATCTATCTATCCATCTATCTATTTGTCTATCTATCTATCATTCTATTTATCTATATATCTATTTGTTTGTCTATCTATTTGTCTGCATGTCTCTCTAATTATCTGCCTACCCGAATGTCTATGTGTCTATTTGTGTGTCAGTATGAATGTCTTCAAACTATGTGTTTATCTATATGTATATAAATTTGAGTACCTATCTGTATGTCTACCTATCTATCTGTCTATATATCTGGCAATCTATCTAATTATATAACTATCTATATATCTTTCTATCTAACTATCTATCTATCTTTCTATCCATCTTTTTATCTATATCTTTATCTATATATGTATTTATATATCTATCTTTTTGTCTCATATCTGTCAATCTATTTATCTATCTATCTATCTATTTCTCTAATAATTTATCGATCTATATGTCTATCTATATGTATATATATCATTCTATCTATAAATCAATTAATCTTTCTATCTATATATCAATCTCTTTATCTATATATTTGTATATCTATCTATTTATCTAGCTATCTATATATCTATTTCTTTAATAATCTATCGATCTATCGATCTATCTATTTATCTATATGTCTATATATAATTATTTTGATCAATCTATCTATCTATCTATTTGTCTATCTAGCTGTCTATCAATCTATCTAACAATTTTCCTATCAATTAGTCTATCTATCAGTCTATTAATTTGTCTATTAATCTATCTATCTATTTAACTATCTATTTGTTTATCTAAATGTCTTCCTATCTGTGTATCTATTTGTCTATTATTTTGTCTGTCTTTTTGTCTGTCTGCCTGCCTACCTACCTAATTGTCTACCTGCCTGAAGTCTAAAAATCTCTCCATCTATCTATTTATCTATCTATCTGTTTGTCTATCTGGTTGTATATCTATATGTTTATCTTTCCATCTCTCTATCAATCTATATTTCAATTTATATATCAATTTGTCTATCAATTTGTATTTTTATCTATATATATATATATATATATATCTTTTTATCTATCTATCTATCTATTTATATCTATCTGACTATATATATATCTATGTATCTATTTATCATTCTATCTATCTATCTATCAATCTGTGTATCAATCTAGTTTTCTATCAGTATATCAATTAGTGTATTAATATATCGATCAAACTATCTATATGTCTATTTTTCTATTTGTCTATCTATTTTTTTGTCTATTTGTTTGTCTATCTATCTATTTATCTATCTATCTGTCTGTCTACCTACCTGATTGACTTTCTACCACCCTGACTCTCTATCTATCTTTCTATTAGTGTATCTATTTATCTGTCTGTCTATATATTTGTTTGTTTATTTGTCTTTATATATATCTGTCTGTCTGTCTATTTGTTAATTTTAATATCTATCTATCTTTCTATCTATTTGTCTATCTGTCAATCTGTCTGTCTATCTATTTGTCTATCAATCTTTATATTTATTTTTCTTTCTTTCTTTCTTTCTTTCCATCTATATGTCTATTTATCTGTCTATCTATTTTTCTATCTATCTCTTAATCTATCTATTTTTTTATCTTCTTATATATTTTTATATCTATCTGGCAATCAATTTGTCAATATATTTGTCTATCAATCAATCTATCTATCTATCTTTTTGTCTGTCTATCTATTTGTTTGTTTGTGTGTTTATCTATCTGTAAGTCTATTTGTCTACCTACCTCCGTGACTATCTGCCTGACTGACTATCTTTCTCTTTGTTTTGGTGTTTGTCTTAATGTCTATCTATCTATTTATTTGTCTATTTTTTTATCTATTTGTGTATATATATTAGTGTGTCTTTCTATATGTATGTCTATCTGACTGTCTATCTATCTGTCTATCTCTCTGTCTATATATTTATCCATCTCTTTTCTATTATTTGTCTATCTATTTGTCTATCTTGTTTCTATCTATCCATATATATATATATATATATATATATATATATATATCTATCTATCTATCTATATATCTGTATATCTATCTATCTATCTATCTTTTTATTTTTTGTCTATTTATCTATCTATCTATCTATATATCGATCAGTTTATCTATCTATATATCTATCTGTCTATCTATTAGTCTATATGTCTATTTATCGATCTATCTATCTATATATCTATCTATTTATCTATTATTTATCTCTCTATTTATCTATCTATGTCTCTATATATCAATGTATGTAAGTATCTCATTATCTATCTATATATCTATCTGTCTATCTATCTATCTATTTTTCTTTCTTTCTTTCAATATACTTATCTACCTATCTGTCTATTCATCTATCTATCTATCTATCTAACTTATTATCTATATATCTATCTATTTATTTATCTATCTATCTATTAGTCTATCTATTAGTCTATCTATTAGTCTATCTATATGTTTATCTATCTATCTATCTATCTATTTTTTATCTATCTATTTATCTATCTATCTATTTATCTATCTATCTATCTGTTTATCTACCTAACTATCTCTATCTATTTATATTTTGTCTATCTATCTATCTATCTATCAATATGTCTATTTAACTATAATAAAATTTGTGTTTTGCTATGGAAATTTAGCTAGAGAAATAATCCCTAGCTAATTAGCGAGGGATTAGCTAGAGAATAGTAAGAGATATTTTATTTCATTGAATTACAAATTTTCAATGAATTTGTGATGGATTAGAGTTGGAAATTTTAGATTTAAAATGTTTCTAACTAATATTATCCTAAATTTTAACGCAAAGATTGGTGGGCATTTTAGCAATGACTTAAGAGATGGATTTCCCCTAGCTAATTAGTTGGATACAAAATTCCTCATTAAATAATATTCTGAAATTTTTTTTATGATTTTATATTTAATTGCCAGTGATTATTCCAATAATGATATTTTTAACAAAATAAGTTTAGCTATGAATATTTCTCTAGCTATTTGGGCTTGGGATATTTTTTATTGATAATATTTAATGATTTAAATTTTTTTATATATTATTTGTTTTAATATTTTGTGTAATTTTTTATAATAAATATATGCCATGGTATATGGATGAGCAAACCTTGAAAGACACATTCTTCCCATATAATTATAAAAATAAGATATTATAAATAAATAATTTCAAAAATATGTAAATACAAATAAAAAGTTATATTAATAACGACTAAAATCACTATTTTTTATGATTATAAAATTTTTAAAAAATTATACAAAATATTTTTCCGAAAAATTTATGTTATTTAAATATGATTATAATTATGTTATTTAAATATTTGTATTAAAAAATATTAAATAATTAATTATATACTTAATCATTTTAAAGATATTTAAATTAATAAATGAACATACATAAAAATTAATACTAATAAAAAGCTAAAATATTTAATTGTATGATTAAATAAAAAAAATTATAAAAATTCCTGAATTAACGAATAAACAAGTAAATATTTATATTATTTTATATAAAAATAAAATTTTATGTTTATATGAATCTTTTAAAAAAATATTTACTAAAAGATTAAAAATTTTTGAATTATAAAAAAAAATTTAAATTTTTCATAAAATTTAAAAGAAAATAAACATATATTTAAAGATAAATACATATATGTTTTAATTACATCAAAATAATTTTGATGATTTAAAAAATAAATATGTTAGTGTAGTTATTAAAATAATACTTCAAGTTTTTTTTAGGATTTCAAAAAAGTTATTTACAATATAACTAATAAAATGTTATTTTCCTAAAAATAGTTAAAATTATTTTTAGCCCTATAAACACTTTTGAAAATTACTACCAAACTGACCCTAAGTTGATATGAATTCAAGTTTTATTTCACTACAAGAAAATATCGCTTTAGCTAGGGAAAATTAGCTAGGGATCAATACCTAGCTAATTTGCAGGGAATTAGCTAGAGAATAGCAAGGAATTGATGATTTTTTAATGAAAATAAAAATAGCAACGGATTAGTGACGGATTAGCGAGGGAAAAATTTGCAAAAATTCTGCTAAAGAAAAGTGGAGATTTTAGTGACGGATATAGCGACGGATTAGCGGCGAAAAATTTTTGGAACTTCCATTCATGAAAAGTATGGATTTTAGCGACGGATTTAGCGATGGATTAACAACGAAAAATTTTCGTAACTTCTATTCAAGAAAAGCATGGATTTTAGCGATGGATTTAGCAACTGATTAGTGATGAAAAATTTTCATAATTTCCCTTCAAGAAAAGTGGGGAATTTAGCGATGGATATTGCGACAAAATATCTCTCACTAATAAAAGCATGAAATTCGTGACAGATTTAGGGAAGGAAATTTTTAGCTATTTTTTACCGATGGATTTAGCAACGGAATTTTCCTTGCTAATAAAATCATTTATTTAGTGACAGATTTAATGCTGGATTTTTCCAAGCTAATAAAATCATTGATTTAGTGACGGATTTTCCCCCGCTAATAAAATCCATGATTTAGCGACAGATTTAGCAACTGACTTTTCCTTGCTAATAAAATCTTTGATTTTGTGACGGATTTAGCGATGGATTTAGCGATAAATTTTCCCTTACTAATAAAATCAGTAATTTAGCTACGGATTTAGTAACGGATTTTTACTAGCTAATAGAATCCATATTTTAGCTACGGATTTAGCGACGGATTTTCTCTGGCTAATAAAATATGTATTTTAACTATGGATTTAGCGATCGAATATCCCTAGCTAATAAAAACCATAAATTAGTGACGAATTTAGTGATGGAAGTTTCGTAGAAATAAAATCTTAATTTTGTGACGGATTTAGGTACGGAATTTCCATTGCTTATAAAATTTGTAATTTAGCGATGGAATTAGCGATGGATTTTCTCGAGCTAATAAAATCCGTAATATATAGATGAATTTTCTCTAGCTTATAAAATCCGTAATTTAGCTATGTATTTAGCAACAATATTTCTCTATCTAATATTTAATTATATAATTATTTTTATTTATTATTTATTTTAATATTTTATATAATTTTGTTTATTAAATTTATGTTATTGACCTATAGATGAACAATCCTTGAAACACACATTCTTCTCGTAACCTCAAAAAAAAATAATATTATAAATAATTAATTTAAAATATATAAAAATACAAAAAAAAAATTATATTAATAAGGACTAAAATAACTATTTTTATGATGTATTATTTTTTAAAAAAATTATACAAAAAATTTTTATAAAATTTTTAATTAAGAAACTAAATAATTTAAATTAAAGTAACATTAAATAATTAATTCAAAAAGTATAATAATTTTTTCAATAATATAAAATTAAATTAACATACATTAAAATTTCTACTAATTTAAATGTAAATTAATTTATTGAATGATAAATTAGAAAATATTTTCAAAAATATCTGAATTGACGAATTAACTAGTAAATATTAATATTATTATATGTATTAGAAAAATTAAATGATTATAAAAAGCTTTTAGAAAATTATTTTATACAAATCTTGAAAATCTTGAAATATAATAAAAATATAATTTTTTTAAATAAAGTTAAAAAAAATAATAATAATTATAAATAAATTTATAAATGTTCAATCCGACTAAAATTTATAAAAATTAAATAATTGAGTAATATTTTTACAATTAGCTTTTAACATTAAGTTTTTAATAAAATAATAAATATTATTTTTTTAATTATCTTCTCACTTTAAGTAATTTTTTGAACTTTAAAAATTATTAATTATATCAAATAATATGAAATTTTGTGCGTTTAAAATTATTTCATAGTATCTTCGTAAAAATTAATATGAATTATTAAAAATTTATAACCATAAAATATAAATTTTTATAGATTTTTTAACATTAATTATATTTTATAACTTTTAGGCGAGTGGCTAGAAGACAAATCATCTTTTCATTTATATATTATTATATGAAGTTTGTTAATTTCATACCTATTTGATATTTTTTTAAGCAAACCATATTTTTTTATTGTTTATATTTTTATTGTTTAATTAATATTATAATAACAAATTATAAGGTATTTGTTTTTCATTTGTACCTTGACACATGCACATTAATTTTGTTGGAAATATTTTGATAGTAAATAAAATTAATGAGTATTTTTTATTATATATATATATATTGTTTATTTTTAATAATTAAAATTATAAATATTATCCTAAAATATACATTTTCTCTCTAGACTTGATGCATCTCTAACAGTGACACAACCGAATTCCTCATTCCATCATTATCTCTTGATGTCGATTCAACTAAAATTAATTCGAGGTTTAAGTTTTAATTTGTTATTGATTTGAGGTGCATTTATACATTTATTCTTCATCAATTATTTTGGATTGCTTAATCAAAGAGTAAGCATTTATACATTTAAATGTCTTGTAAATTAGTATCAGTATACATAAAGCCTATTAAATTTTTATTTGAACTAATTGAAACCTAGTCAATAAATGTTTACGTATATCAATTTGACATTAACAGATATTAATGTGACTATACTATTAATTTATAGATATTAAATGCACTCTTACATTATTATAAGAGTGTGTATTTTTCCCTATACATAAAGCCATGTATAAAATAAAGTTTATAGATATTAATTTAATTATACTTATTAGGTAGGCACGACATTATGGAATAATAGATATTTTCATAAAGCAAATTTATTAGATGTGTATTTCATAATGATGACTTACAAATTTCAAATATATATTTTTAAAAGCCTTCATAAAGTCAGAATAACTTTATTTGTGTAAATATATATATATAATGTTATATGTATAATACTAATTATATTTGAAATACACGAAATGTATATCGAATGTATCATATATAAAATTATGATAGATAGATATATATATATATATATATATATATATATATATATATATATATATATTAAATATATGTTGTTATATTTATATATAGATATGTTTATGTATACTATTTTTATAGTTATAGATATAAAAAAATACATTTATATATTTATGTGTTATATACACACTGCCCAACACAAAACACCCATTTTGTGTTATATAAAATTATGTTTATATAAGCAATCCAAGTATAATTAAATTAACAGAATATGTATTAAAAAAGTATAATTAAATTAAGCTTATATAAGCATACCTATTTCCCAACACAACACAAATGCATTAGGTATGTATCACAATAAGTATAATTAAATTAATGTATACCATTAAAGAAGTAGAATTTAGAAAAAAAAAATTAAAAGAATCAATACGCAAACTCTTGCATTAAGATAATCGATGAATAATTAGGGTAGAAAACGTAACTCAAATCAATAACAAATTATCGCTTAATTCGAATATGTTTATGCTGCGTTAGTGTCAAAAGAAAGATGACGGACTGTGGAGGACTTGCATCGCTTAATCTTTGAAAATATCGAGAGAAAGATGGAGGACTTGAGTCTCGACAAAATAAACATTAAATAACAAATTATATATATTTACAAAATATTTATATTTTTAATTATAAAAACATTAAATAAATAATATAATATAATATTATATATATATATATATATACATATATATAATACAAAAAGACTCATTTATTTTATTTACTATCACAATATTTCAACTATATTAATGTGCGTGTAGCAAGGTACAAATGAAAAATATATACCATACAATTTTTTATTATAATATTAATTAAACAATAAATATATAACTATTTAAAAAATATATGTTTAGCCTTATAAAAAAATTATCAAATAGCTACAAAATTAACAAACTTCATATAATAAGATATTCATGAAAAGATAATGTCTTCTAGTCACTCTCTTGTGAGTTATAAAATACTCTTAATGTTAAAAAAATATATAATAATTTATATTTTATGGTTATAAATTTTTAAGAATTCATCTTATTAATTTTTATGAAGATAATATATAATAATTTTAAAGGGATAAATTTCATATTATTTGATATCATTAATAATTTTTAAAATTCAAAAAATTACTTAAAGTGATAAGATAATTAAAAAAAAGATATATTAATTATTTTAATAGATCGAATATTAAAAGCTAATAGAAAAATTATTACTTAAGTGTTTAATTCTTATAAATTTTAGCAGGGGAAAACATCTATGTATTTATTTTTAAATGTTAATTTATTTTCTTTTAACTTTAATGAAATTTTTTATATTTTTATTATATTTCAAAATTTTCAAATTTTGTATTAATTATTTTTTTTAAAAGTTTCATATAATCATATAATATTTTTTATAATAATATTAATATTTACTAGTTTAATCGTCAATTCTTATATTTTTGAAAATATTTTATATTTTATCATACAATGAATTAATTTACATTAATATAAGTAGAAATTTTAATGTATGTTAATTTAATTTTTAAAATATCGAAATAAATTATTATACTTATTGAATTAATTATGTAATGTTACTCTAATAAAATTTTTAAGTCTTTTAATTAAAAATATTAATAAAATTATGATGTATTAATTTTTAAAAAATTAATACATCAGAAAAATAGTTATTTTAGTCCTTATTAATATAATTTTTTTTGTATTTTTATATTTTTAAAATTATTTATTTTTAATATCATTTTTTTATGATTTTACGAAGAGAATGTAATTTTCAATGATCATTCATCTATAGACCGTTATAAGACATTTAATAAACAAAATTAAATAAAATATTAAAACTAATAATAAATTAAAAAAATTACATAATAAAATATTAGCTATGAAAATTTTATCGCTATGTTCAGGATTTAATAGTTAGGAAAGTTCAGTCACTAAATCCGTCACTATATTCCGGATTTAATTAGCTAGAAAAGTTTCCCCGCTAAATCCGTCGATATATTCCAGATTTTTTTAGCTAGTGAAGTTACGTCACTAAAATCCATCACTATAATCATGAAGTAATTGGCTAGGGAAGTTCTTTCACTAAAATCTGTCACTATATTAAGTATGTAATTAGCAAGGGAAATTATGTCGCTAAATCCGTAGATATATTTTCGGGATATAATTTGCTAGTGAAATTACGTCGCTAAAATCTGTCGTTATGTTCATTATGTAATTAGCTAGGGAATTCCGTAGCTAAAATCTATTGCTATGTTACGGATGTAATTAGATAGAAAAATTCCGTCGCTAAATCTACTGCTAAATTATAAATTTTAATAGCTAGGAAAATTCTGTCACTAAATCCGTCGCTAAATCCGTCGCTAATTTTGAAATTTTATTATCTAGGACATTCCGTTGCAAAATCCAACGCTAGATTCTGGTTTTTATTAGCTAGAAAAATTCAATTGCTAAATCCATCACTAGATTCCGGTTTTTATTAGCTAAAAAATTTTCATTGCTAAATCTGTCGCTAAATTTTGGTTTTTATCAGTTAGGGAAATTTCGTAACTAAACTATCGCCAAAATCTTGATTTTATTAGCTAGGGAAATTCTATCGCTAATTCATCACTAATTCATTGCTAAATTTCCCACTTTTCTTGAGCGGAATTTACGCAAATATTCTATCGATAATTCGTAGCTAATCCGTTGCTAAATTCTCTGCTTTTTTCTAATGCAGAATTTACGAAATTATTCTGTAGCTAATTCATTGCTAAATTCTCCACTTTTTTATGATGTAGAATTTACGAAATTATTCCGTCACTAATCTGTTGCAAATTTTTATTTTAATTAAAAAACATAAATTACTTGATATTCCCAAGATAATCTCTTGCAATTTAGCTAGGGATTGTTCCCTAGCTAAAATTCCCTAGCTAAATCAATATTTTCTTGTAGTGTATATAGTATTGCATAGTTATACAAATGTTTATATATAGTTATACACATATAGTTATAAATATGTATGTAGCTAAAGATATAGTAATATATAACATTTTTATAGTTATACATATAGTAAAATATAATTATATATACTTATATAGTATTATACAATTGATATATTTTGTTAAAAATATAGTTATATAGAATTACTCATATAGTTATAAAATATTATATTATTAAAAAAGTTATATATAGTTATTAATATAGTTATAAAAATAGTCTACATAGTTACAAATATAGTTAAATATAATTATGAAAAGTTTTATATTGTTATACAAATATTTATATTTTAGTTATCATATACTATGATAACAACACACTCTAAAATGCCCAATTGTATTATACCACTATAGAGAATGAACTTGTATTAATAATCTTTTCTTTTGGAAAATTAATGTCATAATTAGTGGGAACCAAAGTCATAGTATATACTAAATATTTATAATCAAATATCTCATAGAAAAAAAAAGATGTCAGGCCTAGATTGATTTGATGGATTTTACTATTACAATAGTTTGAACTAGAAATATTAGATAAAAAATATACATTTAATCAAAATTGAAAATAGCTTATTAAGACTAGAAACAGAAGATAGAAAAGTTGTTGAAGAAGATATTAGATAGATTTTTTTTATTTGAACAAATTATGGTATTGAATGAAAATGTAACTCCATGGTATGTAGTATTGAATGAACCTTATCATTGCAAGTAGTATTATGATCAAATTATGAGACAAAGTGTTATAGATGGGAGATTAGTAGTATCTTGCAATAATGTCACTTTTTGCTCCTGCTCTCACGAATTTGTGGAACATGTTAATATTTATGTGCTCAATTATTTTTCTTCTCAAGATTAATATTGATATTTACATATATATGCATAAATATATATGTGCATATACATTTCCCTACACAAACACACACATTTATACATCCATAAACATTACTATACATTATATATCAGCATACACATTTTTGTACTTTTGTATATATTCACACATGTATCTATATTTTCAAAGTAATGTGAATATACACATATGCATGCAAATACTACTGTACACCCACACAAACACACTCATATACCTATATACATAATGTGTTTTTAAAGTTGCACATGAAACTATTATATGTGTGTGTGTGTGTGTGTAAATGTATTTAAAATTCTTTTATTTTGAAAATTTAATTAAAATAAAATATTATATATTGTACACAATTTATAAAATATTGTAAATTCTTTATATTTAAAACAAATATTTGTGTGTATGCGCATGTGTGAGTGAGTGAGTGTGTGTGTGTGAAGTATTTTTTTTTGCATAAAATAAAATTATGAATCAAATATATGAGCTTCTATTATATTCAAATATTTGTTTTTTTAATATTTATATTAAAATAACTATCATTATACTCGTATAAATAAATGAAGTTGGCATATTTGTAAATTATTTTGGTTTTACAATTATGTTAAAAATTAAAATATAGTTCATAAATAGATAATATTGTTTTTGCTTTTCTATATAATTTTTTTATTAAAATATTAGTGTTTGATAAATTTCAACCTATTATTTATTATTATTATTAAATTTATAGAAACTTTAAAATTCAAATAAATATAATGTAGTGCATATAAATACATGCCTTTTATGTTTTGTAAAAAAATAATTATTTCTTTAATTATATTCAAACAAAACAGATTACCATATAAATACAAAAGTAAATTTTTCTACAAGTACTTTTTTTTTATTTTATTCAAAATATATAAATGACCATATAAATATATGAATGTGTTTTTTTAAATAATTATTTTTAGATTTTTTTTCAAATTTAATACATTACAATGTTTTTTTTGTAATTAATAGATACATTTCAAACATTGTTTATTTATAATACATATAACATATTGAATATTATGATGTGCAAATTTTATTTTGTAAATAAATTTTATTTTTAAAGTTTTTTTTTGTAAATTGAAACTACATAACATATATATTTTAATTTTTTTTAGTATTTATTACACAAATATATTGTTATTTATTTTGAAATTTACAAAATGAATATTAACAAATGAACATTTTAATTAGAAATCAATTTTAGTTAAATGAAATTAAGTGAAACAAAAATAAACACTAAACATATTAAATCATAATGAGTTATACAAACATATAAAAATACAATAAAAAAACATTTGAGGTTAAAAAAATAAATTTTAAGTTCCTAAAATATATGAGAAAATGATAAAAATTTATACAATATACAAAAAAACATGTATGAATGAGATGAATGATATGAATGGATATTAAGTTTCTAAAGCATGTAGTTATACATGTTGTAGATGTAGTTATATATAGTGTTTCATGTAATTATATATATTTAGACATATGGCTATGTATAGGTATTGATGTAGATAAATACATTTATATACAGTAATATGTTGATACACGTATTGGTAAATACATTTATATATAGTTATATATATATATGTATATATATATATATATATGTATATATATATATATATATATATATATATATATGTATATATATATATATATGTATATTAAATATATGTTGTTATATTTATATATTGTTATGTTTATGTATACTGTTTATGTATACTATTTATATATAGTTATGTATATTGATGTATATCAAGTCGGCATACATTATACTGTTTATGTATATTTTTTATGTATACTATTTATATATAGTTATGTATATTAATGTAGATAAATACATTTATATATAATATTGCTAAATACATTTATATATAGTAATATATATATATATATATATATATATATATATGTATATTAAATATACGTTGTTATATTTATATCTAATTATGTTTATGTATTCTGTTTTTATAGTTATAGATATAGTAAAATACACTTATATAAGAAATTCGAATTATATCACACATGCATATTAATGTATAGTTATGTTTTAATAAATTATATAAAATACACTTATGTTTATGAATAATGTTTAATTATACAGTTTATAAATAGTTATGTATATTGATATAGATATTAAGTCAGCGTACCTTATACTATTTATGTATACTATTATGCATACTGTTTATATATAGTCATGTATATTAATGTAGATAAATACATTTAAATATAGTAATATGTTGATATACATATTGTTAAATACTTATTACTTAGTTATATATCTATATATGTATATGTATATTAAATATACGTTGTTATATTTATATATAGTTATGTTTATGCATACTATTTTTATAATTATAAGTATATTAAATAGACTTATATAAGAAATTCGAATTATATCACACATGCATATTAATGTATAGTTATGTTTAAATACCCTTATATAAATAAAGTTATGTTTATATATATAGTTTATGTATACCGTTTATATATAATTATGTATATTGATGTAGATATCAAGTCAGGATACCTTATACTGTTTATGTATACTATTTATATATAGGTTTGTATATTAATATAGATAATTATATTTATATATAGTTATATGTTGATATACATATTGTTAAATACATTTATATATAGTTATATATATCACTCTCTATATTAAATATACGTTGTTATATTTATATATAATTATGTTTATGTATACTGTTTTTATAGTTATATATATATATTGTAAAATACACATATAAGAAATTCAAATTATATCACACATGCATATTGATATATATATTAATGTTTAAATACACTTATATAAAATACACTTATGTTTATGTATATGATTTATATATAGTTTTGTATATTGATGTAGATATCGAGTCAGCATACCTGATATGCACCATCAACATCCACACAATGAGAATGCATTATAGCACAGATGCTTGAAGTATGTATACGAATAAGTTTATATAAGCAATCCAAGCATACAATGGCGATTAAAGAAAAAGAATTTCAAAAAAAAAATTAAGAAAATGAATACACGAACTCTTGCATTAAGATAATAGACGAAAAATTGGGTAGAAAATGAACCTCAAATCAATAACAAATTATTGCTTAATCTTCAAATAAGTTTTGATGCGTCGGTGATGAGATATAGATGGTGGACTATGGAGGATATGTGCTTCACTTATTAAAGTTGTCTCTAGAGTCTCAACAAGTGATTATATATATTACCAAAATATTTATATTTTTAATTATAAAAACTTTAAATAGACAATATATATATATATATATATATATATATATATATATATATATATATATAAAATACAAAAATACTCATTTATTTATTTATCATCAAAATTTTTTCAAGAAAATTAATGTGTGTAGCAAGGTACACATGAAAAATAAACACCTTACAATTTTTTATTATAATATTAATTAAATAATAAATATATAAGCAATTTAAAAATATATGTGTTTTGCCTTATAAAAAAATATCAAATAGCTACAAAATTAACAAACTTTATATAATAAGACAAACATGAAAAGATAATTTGTCTTCTAGCCACTCTCCTAATAGTTATAAAATTTTTTAATATTAAAAAATATATAAAAATTTATATTTTATGGTTATAATTTTTTATGAATTCATATTAATTTTTATGAAGATAATATGAAATAATTTTAAAGGCATAAAATTTCATATTATTTGATATCATTAATAATTTTTAAAATACAAAAAATTTTTAAAGTGAGAAGATAATTAAAAAAAGTTATCTTTATTATTTAAATAAATACTTAATGTTAAAAGCTAGTAGTAAAAATATTATTTAATTGTTTAATTCTTATAAATTTTATAGGAGCAAACATCTATGTATTTATTTTTAAATATTAATGTATTTTCTTTTAAAGTTATTTAAAAATTTATATTTTTATTATAATTCAATATTTTCAAATATTGTATTAATTATTTTTTTAAAAGTTTCTTATAATCATAAAATTTTGTTATAGTTATAATAATATTAATATTTACTAGTTTATTAGTCAATTCAAATATTTTTAATTTTTTTTTATTTTATCATGCAATGAATTATTTTACATTTATATTAATAGAAATTTTAATGTATGTTAATTTAATTTTTAAAATATCGAAAAAATGTATTATACTTTTTCAATTAATTATTTAATATTAATTTAATACAAATTTTTAAGTTTCTTAATTAAAAATTTTAGAAAAATTTTTTGTATAATTTTTTTTAAAAATTAATACATCATAAAAATAGTTATTTTATTCCTTATTAATATAATTTTTTTGTATTTTTATATTTTTAAATTATTTATTTATTATATCCATTTTTTAAAATTTTACGGGGAGAATGTATCTTTCAAGTATCGCTCATCTATAGACGATTAACATATATTTAATAAATAAAATATTAAAACTAATAATAAATTAAAAAAATTAAATAATTACATATTGGCTAGAAAAATTTTGTTGCTAAATCCGTCTATATGTTCGAGATTTAATTAGATAGGGAAGTTCCATCACTAAATCAGTCGCTTTATTCCGGATTTAATTTGCTAGAGAAGTTCCATCGCTAAATCTGTCGATATATTATAGATTTAATGAATTAGGGAGGTTTCGTTACTAAAATCCGTTGCTATATTCAGGATGTAATTGGCGAGGGAAGTTTTTTCTCTAAAAATCATCGCTATATTCAGCATGTAATTAGTTAGGGAAATTCAACCACTAAATTCGTCACTATATTTTGGGATATAATTAGCTAGAGAAATTTCTTCGCTAAAATCTATTACTATGTTCCAGATGTTATTAGGTAGGGAATTCCGTAGTTGGAATCTATCGCTATGATATGAATGTAATTAGCTAGAGAAATTCGGTCGCTAAATACGTCGCTAAATCCATTGCTATATTCAGGATTTTATTAGCTATGGAAATTCCATCGCTAATCCATTACTAAATTCCCCGCTTTTCTTTAGCGGAATTTACGAAAATATTCTGTCGCTAATCCATCACTAATCCATTGATAAATTCCCTGATTTTATTGAGTGGAATTTATGTAAATATCCAATCGCTAATCCGTCACTAATCTGTTGCAAATTTTTATTTCAATAAAAAATCATAAATCCATTGCTATTCCCTAGCTAATCTATCGTAATTTAGCTAGGGATTGATCCCTAGCTAAAATTCCCTAACTAAATAAATATGTTCTCGTAGTAAAATAGATAGATAGACATATAGACATATAGACAAATCGACATATAGATATATAGACATTTAAATGGATAAACTGATATATAAACATATATACAGATAGATAATTAGACAAAGAGACATATAGATTGATATATAGATAGATAGATTAACAAATAGATAGATATAAATAGATAGATATATAGACATGTAGATAGATAGATAAATAGATTTATTGATTTATTGATCGATAAATTGATAGATATTTAGAAGAAATATGGATAGATATATAGGCAGGTAGATTGATTTATAGATAGGCAAGTATATAGATAGATAAATTGATTGATAGATAGATAGAATGATAGACAAATTGATAGATATTTAAATAGACGGATAAAAAGAAAGAAAGGTAGATTGATAGAATGAAAATTCGATAGATAGATAGAAAGATAGACAGATAGACAGAAAGACAGATAGATAAATAGACAGATAAAAAGATAGACAAATAGATAGATAGAAATATAGATAGACAGATAGACAGATATATAGGTAGACTATTATATAGATAGACAAATAGATAGATATACAGATAATTATGTAGATAGGTAGACAAGTAAACAAGTAGACTAATAGATAGATAAATAGTGAACCAAATTGATATATTGATACATAGAAAGAAAAATAGGCAGTTAGTCATTTTTACAAATAGACAAATATATAGATAGACATATAGACAGATGGACTGAAAGACATATAGACATATAGATAAATAGGCAAATAGCCAAATAGACAATAGGCAAATAAAAATATATATATATTGATCAATACACCGAAAGATAGATATATAAATAAATGTATAAATTGATTGATAAAGAGATTTAGAGGCAAATAGATAGTCAAATAGCTAGATATATTGATAGATGGACATATAGATAGTTAGACAGATATACAAATTGACAAATAGACATATAAACATATTTAGAATTACACAGATAGACATATAGATAGATTGATAGATAGACTGATAGATAAATCGACAGATAGAAGGGTAGCTAGATAGATAGATAGATAGATAAAGATATAAATCATTTGATAGATAGATAGATATATAGATAAACAAATAGATAGAAAGAAAAATATACAAATACATAAATAGACAAATAGACAAATAGAAAGATATATAGATAGACAGACAGATAAATAGATAGATTGTTTGATTGATAGACAGATAAATAGATAGAATGATATACAGATAAATAGAGAGACAGATAGAGAGACTTATAGATAGATAGATAGACATACATATAAATAGACAAATTGAAAGATAGATAGATATCCATATAAACAAAGAGACAATTAGAAAGATAGACTGATAGATAGATAGAAATAAAGAAAGATAGAAAATAAAATAGACAAACAAATAGATATATGGATAGATTGACAAATATATAGATAGATAGATAGATAAAGATACAAACAGATAGATAGACAGCTTGAGAAATAAACAAAAAGACATAAAGACATAAAGACATAAAGACATATAGGCATATATTCTGATAGACAAATAAAGTGATAAAAAATAGACTGAATAATTGATAAATAAATAAAATTTTATACAGATAGACAGACAGACAGATAGATAGATAGACAAATAAACAAATAAATCAATAAACAGATAGACAGACAAACATACAGACAAATAGACATAATGATAAGTAGAAAAATAAAAAGATAGATAGATATACATATAAACAGATAGACGATTAGAAAGGTAGATTGATAGATATATAGAAATAAAAAAAGATAGCTAGATAAATAGACAAACATATAGATATATCTATAGATAGATAGATAGATATATAGATACATATACATATAGATAGATAGATAGACGGATAGATAGATAGACAGCTAAACAGATAGACATAAAGACATAGAGACATAGAGATATATATACATATATTCTGATAGACAGATAGAGTGATAAAAAATAGACTGAATAATTGATAAACAAATAAACAGATAGATAGACATATAGAAATGATAGATGGATAAATAGATATATAAATATATAAATAAATAAATAGATAGATAGACAGATAGATAGACATATAGAAAATAGACAAATAGAAATATAGATAGATATACATATAAATGGATAGTCAATTAGAAAGATAGACTGATAAATAGATAGATATAAATAAAGATAGATAAATAGATAGATTGATAGATAGTTAGATAGGTCGATACACAGAAAGTTAAATATATAGATAGAGAGATAGGCAAAAAGATAGATATACATATAGACAGATAGACATATAGATAGAAATATAGATAGACAGTTAAATAGACAAATAGATAGATAAATATATAGATAGATAGATAGACAGATAGACAAATAGACAAATTGATAGATACATAAATAGACAACTAGATAGATAGACATAAAGACATATAGACATATATACTCATAGACAGATAGAGGCATAGAAAATTACACTAAATGATTAATAAACAAATAAACTAATAGATAGATAGATAGACATACAGACAGATAGATAGATATATAGATAGATAGATAGATATATACATAGATTAATAGATTGGCAAGTAAATAAATAGATTAATATATAGATACACATATAGAATGATAGAATGATAGATAGATAGATAAACATATAGACATATAGATAGATATAAAGATAAATAGATAAAGACAAATAGATATAAAGATAGATAAATAGATAGATAGACACATAGATAAATAGGTAAATAGTATGTTTGATATATAGATGGATAGTTTGACAATTAGGTAGATAGACAAATTGACATATAGAAATATAGACAAATTTTTAGAAAGATTGACATAGAAATAGGTAGATAGATAGAGAGATAGATAGATAGATACATAGATAGATATATTATTGATAAATTAGTAGGTAGGTAGATAGATAGATAGATAGATAGATAGGAGGATAGATAAGTAGATAGAAAGATAGATATATAGATAGATAGATTGGTTGATTGATACATAGATAGATATATAGATAAATAGATAATTCGATAGATAGATAAATAGTTATATATATAGATAGATAGATACAAATATCTATAGTTAGATTGGTTGATTATTTGAATAAAATATAGATATATAGAAAGTTAGATAGATAGATAGATATAACAAATAAACAAAAATACATATAGATAGATAAATATATAGACAAATATATATATATATATATATAGTTACGTATATAAATAGACAAATAGACACAGACAGATAGACAGATTTTCAGATAGACAAATAGATAGATATACAAATATACTTATTGATAGATGGACATATAGATAGATAGAAATATAGATGGATAAAAAGAAAGATAGAAAATAGAGATAAAGATACACAAATAAACATATAGACAAATTGACAGTTAGATAGATTGATAGATAGACATATAAATTGATTGAAAAATTGATAGATAAATAGATAGATAAATATATATACATACATATAAATAGATAGATTGATTGATTTATTGATACATAAATTGATATATATATATATATATATATAGATAAATATGCAAATAGAAAGAAAGATACACACACACACACACATAGACATATATAAAGAAAGATAGATAACTAGATAGACAAATATATAGATAGAAAGATAGATATATATATATATATACATATTGATAGATAAACATATAGATAGATAGATATACAAATAGATAGATATATAGATTGATAAATAGATAGAGAGATAGATAGATAGTTAGATAGATAGATAGGTAGATATATAGATAGATATTTAGATATAAAGATTGATATATAGATATATAGATCGAAGGCTAGTAGATAGAATGATAAATAGATAGATAGACAGATAGAATGATAAAATGATAGATAGATAGATATATAGATATAAAAAATAGATAAATAGAATGATAGATAGGTAGAAAGATAGACAAATATATAGATAACTAAATGGATAGAAGGATAGACATATAGACAAATAGACAAATAGATAGATATATAAATAGATAAATAAATAAACAGATTAGTAGATAATAAGATAATAAGATAGATAGATTGGTAGATAAAGAGATAAACAAATTGATAGATATATAGACAAAAAATAGACAGATAAATAATAAAATTATTAGAATGATAGATAGTTATATAGATAGATAGATAGAGAGATAGATTGATTGATAAATATATATATAAATAAATAGATAGATAGAAAGATAGATAAATTAACCGATAAATTGATAGATAAATATATAGATAGAAATAAAGATTGATTGATAGAAAGATTGGTTGATTGATTGATATATTGATAGATAGAAAGACATACAGAAAGATAGATAGATAAATAAATAGATATATATTAAAGATAGAAAGATAGCTAGATAGACAAATTGATACATAGATTGATAAATACATAGATAGAATGACTAATAGACAGATAGACCAATAGATAGATAGCAAGATAGACTTATAATAGATAGATATATATACAAATAAATAATTAGATAGATAGACACACAGATACACATTAAGATAATTATACATAAAGATAGACAAATATATATATATATATATATATATATATATATATATAGTATAACATAAATACATATAACATATAGACATATTGACAAATAGATTGTAGATAGATAGATAGATAGGCAAAGAGACAGATATATAGATATACAGACAGATAGATAGTTAGTTAGTTAGATAGATAAAAATATTTATAGACAAATAGAATCATAGAATGATAAAATGACAGATAGATATATAGATATATAAACATATAGACAGATAGATAGATAGAAAGATAGATAGACTGAAAGAAAGATATATAGATATACATATTGATAGATAGACATATAGATAGATAGATTCATTGACAAATGGTTAGAAATATAGATTGAAAAATAAAAAGATTGACAAATTGATAGACAAAAAAATAGATAGACAGACGAATAAATAGATACATAGATAGATAGGTTGATAGGTACATAGATACGTATATAGATAGAAACATAGATAGAAATTTAGATAAATAGATAGAAAGATTGATAAATCGACATAAAGATAAATAAACAGATAGACAAATAAATAGATAAATATATCAACAAATATATATATATATATATATAGACAATTAGATAGATAGAAAAATTGATAGACAAATAGATCAATAGATAGATAGTAGATATAAAGACTATTATATAGATAGATAGATGGATAAGAAAATAGATAGATAGATAGATAAGAAAATAGATAGATAGATAGGAAAATAGATAGATAGAGAGATAGATTGATTGATTGACAGACTGACAAATTAATAGATAGATAGACAGATAGACAGATTGTTTGAAAAGAAGTTTGATAGATATATAAATAGATAGATAGATAAACACATAATTAGATTGATAAACAAATAAACAAATAGATAGATGGACATATATACATTTATATTGATATACAAATAAAATAATAATCAAATAGTCTGATAGACTAATAAAATGATATATAGATAGATAGAGAGATAGAAATACTAATAGACAGATAGACATATAGATCAATTTACAGATAGATAGTTCGTTAGATAGATATATAGACATGCATATTTAGATATATTTACAAATATACAGATAGACAGAAAGATAGATAGATATATTGATATATTGATATATTGATAGATAGATACACACATAGGTGCCTTAAGAAATAGATAGAAAGATAGACAGCTAGATAGATAGACTGATAGACATATAGATATAAGAATAGATAGACAAATTTTAAGATAGATAGATAGACGGATAGATAGAGAGGCTAATAGACAGAAATGTAAATAGACAGACAAACAAACAAATAGATAGATAGATAGATAGAAAGATTGATTGATTGATATAAATACATATAAAAAGAAAAAAAGATAGATAGATAAATAGATAGATAGCTAGACAGATAGATATATAGATAGATTGATTGATAGACATATTAACAGATAGTCAAATAGGCAGATTGACATATAGAAAGATTAACAAATGGATAGATATAAAGATAGATAGATAGGCGGATATAAAGATAAACAGATAAATATTTAGAAAGATACACAGATAAACTGATAGATAGATAGATCGATTGATTGATTGATTGATTGACACAAAGGTTTATTGAAAAATAGATAGATAGATAGACAGAGAGACATATAGATAGATAGATAGATAGATTGATTGATTAATTGATTGATTGATTGATAGACAGATAGATATATATATAGATAGGTAGATAGGTAGATATAAAGATAGATAGAAGATAGATAGATAAATTGATAGATTGAATGATAAAATGATAGAATGATAGAGATAGATAAATAAATTAATAGAAAGATAAATAGATAGAAAGTTAGATAGATAGATAGATAGACAAATAAATATATTGACAGAAAGATAGATAGAAAAACATACAGACAGACAAATAGATACATAGATAGACAGATAAACAGATATACACATAGACTGATTGATAGATAGAAATATAGAAAGATAGACAAATGGACAGATAGTTAGGTATAGAGGTTGACAAGTTGACTAGTAGATAGAGAGATAGCTAGATAGAAAATAGACAAACAAATAGATAAATAAATATCTAGATAGACAAATAGATAGATAGATAGTCATATAGATAGTTAGATAGATAGATATATATATATACACACAAATAGATAGATAGATAATTAAATTGATAGATAGGCAGATAGGTATAGAAAAATATATAGGTAGACAAATAGATTGATAAACATATAGACAATAAATAAATAGATATATAAGCAAATTAATAAATATACACATAAATAGATAGATAGACAGATAGACTGATAGGTATATACCAGATAGATATTTAGATAGATAGATAGAGATCCAGATATATAGATAGGATAGATTGATAGATAAATAGAGAGTCATATAAACATATAGACAAAGGATAGATACACATGTAGATAGATATATAAATAAATAGATAAATATAAAGTTAGATAAATATATAGACAAATTAACAAATAGATAGAAAGATAGATAGATAAATAGATAGACAAATAAAAAGATAGATAGATATAGAGATTAACAAATAGATAGTTAGATAGATAGATAGATAAATAAATAGATAGAAAAATAGAATGATAGACAGATATATAGTTTGATAGATAGATAAACTGATAGACTCATAGACTAATAAACTAATAGATAGATAAAAAAATTGATAGATCTATACATAGTTTGATATATAGATAGGTAGATAGATAAATAGATAGATAGTCAGTTAGATAGTTACACAGATAGACATATAGATAGATAGATAGAAAGACAGACAGATAGATAGATAGACACATAGGCATATAGATAAAAGACAAATCAACATATAGATAGTTAGATAGATAAATAGACAAATAGATAATTAGATAGATATATAAATAGATAGACATACAGACAGATAGAAAATTATAGATAAATAGATAAATAGATAAATAGATATAAAGATAGATTGATTGATATATAGACAGAAAGATAGAATAATTGATTGATATATAGATAGATAGAAATATAGATAGATAGACAAATAAACATATACACATAATGACTGATAGATAGATAGACTAATAGACCGATAGACTGAATGACTCAAATAGTTAACTGATTGACAAATAGACCGATATATATATATATATATATATAAATAGGTATATAGATTGATAGATATGTATGCAAGTAGATAAATAGATAAATATATAGATAGACAAATAGAATGATAGACTGATGGACATATAGATATATAAACATATAGATATGTAGATATATAGAAAGATATAAATATAGACAGATAAACAGCTAGCAGTACAAGAAAATGTCTATTTAGCTTGGGAAATTTAGCTATGGAAAAATTGTTAGTTAAATAGCAAGGCTTTAGCTATGGAATAGAAAGAAATTTTAGATTTTACATTGAATTACAAATTTGTGACGTATTTGGGATAGAAATTTTCGAATTAAAATTTTCCCTAGCTAATATTGTAGTAGATTTTCGCACAAAGAAAATTGCAAATTTCGCAATGGATTTACCGAAGTATTCTCCTTATCTAAATCCATAGCTAAATAATTATTAAAATTTTTTTATGATTTTATATTTATTCACAAACAATTATTCCTTAAATGTTAATTTTCTCAAAATATATGCATTTAGCTAGGGATTTTTCCCTAGCTATTTGGGCTAGGGATAATTTTAGTTGATAATGTATAATGATTTAACTTTTTTTTAACATATTATTAATTATTTAATATTTTATTTAATTTTGTATATTAATTGTATATCATGGTTTATAGATGAGCGATCCTTGAATGTTACATTCTCTTCATATAATTTTAAAAATAGGATATTATAAATAAATACTTTAAAAATATATAAATACAAAAAAAATTATATTAATAAGAACTCAAATAACATTTTTTATGATTATCAAATTTTTAAAAAAGTATACAAAAACTTTTTCTAAAATTATTACTTAAGAAATTTAAAAATGTGTATTTAAAATACATTAAATAATTAATTCTATAATTATAATAATTATTAAAGATATTTTAAAAAATAAATGAACATGCATTAAAATTACTAGTAATAAAAACCTAAAATAATTCTTTGTATGATTAAATATAAAATAATTACAAAAATATCTGAATTAACGAGTAAACTAGTAAATATTAATATTATTTTATGTTAAAAAATAGATTTATGATTATAAAAAACTTTTAAAAAAATAATTACAAAAAAAATTTGAAAATTTTGAATTATAAAAAAAATTAAAAATTTTTCATTAAATTAAAAAGAAAATAAATTAATATTTAAAGATAAATACATATATGTTTTCCCCTACTGAAATTTATAAGAATTAAACAATTGAGTAAAATTTTTACTATTGGCTTTTAATATTTTGTATTTATCAAAATAATTAATATAACTTTTTTTAATAATCTTCTCTCTTTAAATAATTTTTAGAATTTTATAGATTATAAATTTTATCAAATAATATGAAATTTTTTGCCTGTAAAAATATTTCTTATTATCTTCATAAAAATTAATATGAATTCTTAAAAATTTATAACCATAAAATATATATATTTATATATTTTTTAACATAAAGAGTAATTATAATTCTTAGGAGAGTTTCTTGAAGACCAATCATCTTTTTATGTGTGCCTTGCTTAATGAAGTTTACAAATTTTGAAGCCATTTAATTTATTTTTCTTTTTGGAAGAACAAACATTTGTTTTTAGAAATTATTTATATATTTATTATTTAATCAATTTAATAATTAAAAATTGTAAGGTGTTTGTTTTTTATGTGTGCCTTGCTACACAAACATTAAATTATTGAAAATAATTTATTAAGTAAAAAAATGTGAGTCTATATGTTTTATATATATTTATTGATTATTAAATGTTTTGCCAATTAAAAATTAAAACATTTACGTAATTTTAAAACTTAAAAAAACATATCTTGTTGTCTAAAAAAACACTAAATCTCTAACTAGTGCCATCTGCCTCTCTTTCTTAACACGGATAAATCAAAACAAAACCTAATAGTGGAGTAAGAGTATTTACTTCAACCGTGAGTTTCTTATCGATTTGAGGTGTGCCTTCTACCCTTTCTCTTCATCGCTTATCATAATGCATTAGTGTTTGTTTTGATTCTAATATTTTATTTTCCAATTTCATATTTTTCCTAGCTTATGTTTATTCTCCAATAAACCTAGCTTACTAGTTCTCAACACGGATGTGTTCATCTTTTTCCATCTATTTTGCCACACAAACAGGCTTGTGGCAGTGTGTATTTTTCCACGGATGTGTTAGTCACAAAGAGAGGGTTAGTGTATATGGTGAGCAGTGTGTATATAACAACATATTTAATAATGACATAATAAATTTTGTAAATAATATGATCCCAAGATTAATAACACATCAATATATATATATATATATATATATGTATGTATTTTACTATATGTATAACTATTAAAATAGTATACATAACTATATATAAGTATAACAACATATATTTAATATATATATATATATATATATATATATAAAACTATATATAAATGTATTTAACAATATGTATATCAAACTATAACTATATATAAATGTATATATCTACATTAATACCTATACATAATGATATGTCTAAATATATATAATTACATGAAAAATATATATTTAATTACATCTACAACTAGTATAACTACATTTATAACTATATGTATAACTATGTGTGCAATTACACATGTAACTATAATTATAATTAAAACTTAATACAACATATATATAACTATATGTTTAACTATATATGTATAACTATTTATAAATATTTGTATATCTATATAAAACTCTTTATAACTATATTTAATTATATTAGTAACTATGTAAACTATTTTTATAACTATATTTAACTATATATAACTATTTTTTAACTATATAATAATTTATAACTATATGTATAATTCTATATAACTATATTTCTAACAAAATATACTATATATATAATAATATATAACTATATATAATTATAATTTACTATATGTATAACTATAAAAACATTATATATAACTATATCTTTAACTACATACATATTTATAACTTATGTATAATTAAATATAATTATATATAAATCTATTTATACTTAAATATACTATAGGTATAAGAACATATAACTATAAATAATTGCCTTTTACTATATGTATAACTATAAAAACTTTATACATACCTATATTTAAATATATAATTAACAATATATATTTAATATATATATTAGTATATAAAAATTTATTTAACTATATCTATACCTATGCATAACTATATGTATAAATAAATAAAAATATATGAAAAAATATATATTCCTACATGTTTAAATATAAGTATAACTAGATGGGTAACTGTGTGTATAATCACATGTAACTATATTTATAATTACATGTATAACAACATACAACATTATGTTTAACTATATGTGTATGACTATTTATACATATTTGTATAACTATATAAAACTCTAAATAATTAAAAATAACTATATTAGGCATAATTTGTTATCCTCATAATTTTTTAGTAGCTCGTGCTGGCCTGACCCGGTACGAGGCACGACACGATTCGGCCATGTCTAGGTAGGCCCGGCATGAGAATTTCCCATGCCCGGGCTCGTGCCCTGCCCAACAAATGGCACAATAGTGTCGTGCCTGGCACGACATGGTACCATGTTGAAATCAATTTTTTTTTTAAATTAGGGGTTCGGCACGACAGCACTTGCAGAAAGCCTAATTTTTTTTTAATTTAGAATTCAGCCCGACAGGGCCGAACCCTGATAATCATGCCGCGGGCCCGTACCGGGCTGAACCCCCGCAAAACCGTGCCGAGCCAGGAAAGACATCGTTACTGTACCGTGCCGTGCCTGGCCCGACACGAAAGCACGGTCGAGCCTGAAAAAAATGGGTCGGGCATGCCCGACACGTCCCGTTTGACACATCTATAATTAATGTTTATAATATATATATATGTGTGTGTGTGTGTGTGTGTGTGTGTGTGTGTGTGTGTGTTTGTGTGTGTGTTTTTGTGTGTGTGTATATTATATATTTTATTGAACACGTGGAATAATGTTAAAAAATATCGATTAATATCCAAGCTCATTTAAATTAATTGAAAAAAAAACTGAGACATGAATATTAACAAACATATCAAGCATCATTGAACTTCATTAAATTTTATTTAAACCATTTATTCTTATTATAAAATTTGTTACTCATAAATGAGAGTCGTTAAAATATATTTATATGCTTAATTAAATATTATTGAAATGTATTAGAATACAACAACAATATTTTTTTATCATTTTTATTTTATAGCCTTCAATTAAAATTAAATAATATTGAACATTTTTAATTCAATTGTCCACAAGACCATTGCAACTGCAAAGGGTGTGTTTTGATTCTACTATTTGTTATTTCAAAATTCTACTTCTACCCTAAATATCACCATATATTGAATTTTCCATTGAAATTATATAGTAGATATTTGTGTTTGTATAATATCATGTAAAGTTAAGTTATTATCACAATTATATAAATGGTCGAAGATCCCCCTCATGAACACAATATTAATCTAGATGTTCATGATAAATCATTACAAGTACCAAAATCATTAATCACCAATATATAAGTGATGGATATATTTAAAATTGTTGCTAAATTATTATGTTCTCATCCTTCATATTGATTAGGTATTAATTTGAGGTGTATGTAAGTTTTCTTAAACAAACTATCTTTTGATTGTAGTTTTCCACAAATAATATTAATGTTAATGTATGTGATTCTTTGTATCTCTAATTAGTCTATATTTGTAAGGCTAGAAATCTGTAATTGTGGCTTGCTTCACATCTATGTATTCTAGTTGAATACTTTGTATGATATATTTTCTAGTCCAAATATGCTTTTGTTCATGTATTAATTCTTCATTAATTCATTTTCCAAAAGTTGTTGGAATTAGATCTTCATTCCATTTATTTTTTCTTTCTTTTTTATTTTAATATTCAAAGATTGAGTTGAATCATAGTAAAAATTGTGCTATTTGATCTTCATTGAGAAGTGAGAAGATTACTCCTTCAAACTTTTAATTCCTTTCTTTTTTGCTTTCCTTTCTTGTCCATCCACATAGTATGCTCATTTCATTTAGTAATAGCATGATATCTATTAATCTTTAACGTGCTAAAAAATGCTCTATTTCTTCATGTAGATTTTACAAATGCATTCCCTCGATATTTATGATATTTTATATTTGCATATTCATCTATAAGTGATTTTATTTAATTATTAGTATATTTTGTAGTCATTGAATGTTTAATTCAGAATAATGATTGAGCATTTTTCATTACAAATATAGTAGGTCAAAAGAGTTCAGATCATCAGTGCATGTACAAAAGGTTTATGAAAGTAATTTTGAATCAAGATTTTTTGAGTGGGCTAGAAAATTTCACTAACTTTGCATATAGTCAATTGAGATGGATGAAAAAAAAATTAAGTGTCCATGTAATAACTGCAAGTGTTAGAATATGCCTTTTCATGATGTAAACACTATAAGATACTATGTGGCTAATTATGGCTTTGTACCAAATTATTTTGTTTGGATTTATTATGGAAAAAGTAAAATGGCTTTGAACATTGACTGAAATGAGGGTATTGAATCGTATGTATGTGGTGAAGAAGCATCAAACACATACCATAGAATGGCATGGAAGCTGCTGGTGCTGAATTCAATATGGATTACATGGATGAACCACCTAATCCTAAAGCTCATAAATTTCATGATATCCTTAAAGCTACAGATAAAGAGTTGTGGTCTAGTTGTAAAATACATTCGCAGTTGTTACTTGTGGCTCGACTCATGAGCATGAAGTTAGAAAATCATGTCTGAGAAATTATTTGGCCAGGTGACCTAACTGATGAAGGAGATTTTTACGGATAATAATTTAGTCGCTAACAACTTTTACATCACTAAAAAGTTATTATGAGGTATGGGTCTACCAGTAGAAAAAATTGATTGTTGTTTTAATTGATCTATGTTATATTGTGGTGGTGAGAGTAATTTAATTAGCTGTAATTTTTGTGATAATCATCAGTTTAAAAAGGTACTCTGTGTTGCATATATACGACAAAAGATAAAGTTGCATTTAATAAGATGTATTACTTCCCTTTAATTCCTCAATTGTAGAGAATATATGCATCAAATGCTACAACACATGATATGAGGTGGCATTCTAAGCATGAGGTTGAATAACTGGTGATGCATCATCCATCAGATTCACTTGCTTGGAACCATTTTAATCATATACATCAAGATTTTGCAGCTAAAAGTTGAAATGAGAGATTTAATCTTTGCACTGATGGATTTCAGCCATTTGGCCAATCTGGACATTAGTATTCAACATGGCCAATTATAGTGACACCTTATAATTTGACTCCATCATTGTATATGAAGGAGCAATATATGTTTTTGTAAATATTGGTTCCAGGGCCAAATAATGTGAAAGACATGCCAGATGTACTTACAGCCGATTATAGTAGAGTTAAATCATTTGTGGTATGTTGGCATGAATATATATGATATCTCAAAAAAGCAAATTTTCATTATGTGAGTGGCCCTTATGTGGACGGGAAGTGATTTTCCTACATATTCAATATTGTCTGGTTGGAGTACTGCAGGATGATTAGCATGCCCATATTGCATGGATAAGTCTAATGCATTTCCCCTCAAATTTAGTACTAAACAATCATGGTTTGTTAACCATCATAAGTTTCTACCTATGAATCATCCATTCCATAGAAATATAACTACATTTCAAAAAAAATAAAATAGTGATGATAGTTGCACCACTTGTTCATTCAAAAGATGATATTATGAAAGTGATTTAGAGTTTGAGTCTGTAGAAAGTAATTAAAAAGGATACTACTGAAACTAATGGTCCAATATAAAAAATATTTGGCTAGAGGAAACGCAGTATTTTTTGGGACTTGCCCTATTGGAAGTCCAATTTAATTCATCAAAACATGAATTTAATGCATATTGAAAAAGATGTGTTTGACAATATTTTCAACATTGTCCTTAATATAGACGGAAAAACAAAGCAAACTTTAAAATCAAGACAAGAGTTGAATGATTACTGTCAGTGTCTTGAATTGAAACTGAATAAAGCAATAGAAAAATATTCTAAAGCTTGTTACACACATGATAAGAAGGCAAGATAGACATTGTATGAATGAGTTAAAAATTTGAAATTCTTTGATGGATATGTATCAAATATGGGTAGATGTGTGGATATGAAAAATCTTAAGTTATTTGGAATGAAAAGGCATGACTGTTATGTATTTATGCAGAGAATAATACTAATTGTATTTCATGAATTTCTTCTCCTAAGTGTTTGGAAGGTCCTTATCGAACTTAGTTTGTTCTTCAAATAGCTAACTACAACCACAATCAAAAAAGATGACATGGTGAGACTGGAGAATAACTTACCTCTTATTATTTGTAAGCTTGAATGGATATTCTCACCCAGCATTTTTAAATAAATGGAGCATTTTCTAGTTCAATTGGCATATGTAGCAAAGATAGCCAAACTAGTGCAATACATGTGGATGTATCCTTTTGAGAGGTAAATAAATATAAGTAGTGGTGTTTTATTATTTCAAGCAAAATTAATATTGTAATTTGATATAATTGAAACCTAATATTATAGTTGTATGTATCTTCATAAGTTGAAATTGAATGTTAGTACAATGCAAAAGTTGAAGGTTCAATTTGTAATGCATATTTAGTAGAAGAAGCATCATCATTTTGTTCTTATTATTTTGAGGATCATGTCAATACAAAAAATAGAAATGTGCCTCGGATTGATGAAGGCCATGTGCTTGTAGAAGATGATTCTATAGATAAGCTATCTATCTTCAAGCACCCTGGAAGAGCATTTGGAAGACAAAAAAAGGGGTATCATAGATGAAGAGTACAAAGCAACCCAGAGATATGTTTTACTTAATTGTGAAGAGGATCCACCATATATTGAGAATGTATACCCAAAATTGTTGTAGGTTTAATCATAGTTTAATTTTGTCCTTAAAATGAATAATTAAAAATTGATTTACTTTATTCTCCCTCTATTTATATTTTTGTAGTGTTTATGTTGTGTAGTTAAAACAGACATCCAACCATTTATAACCATGAGGTCAATTATATCCTAGAAATAGAATTTGTGAATTGGTTCAAAAAGTATGTGAGAATTATTAAGTTTTAATTTTTTGAATTATTTGATTTATTAGTCTCTTTTAGTTATTAACATCATTTATTTAATTTATGCGACAGGAAAATGATTTTTCAAATGGAGATTCCAATATATTCATTCAGAATCTAAGTAAAGGTCTAAATGTGACAACTTATCCTAGGTATTTTGTCAATGGATATAAATTTCACACAATTAGGTATGGTTCTTCTAAATCAACAATGACTGTATACATTAAAGGTGCAAGTTATAGTGTAGATGTGATTGATTATTATGGTCAACTAGCAAAAGTTATTGAGTTGGAGCATCCTGAATTGAAAAATAATAGGATTGTATAATTATAGTGCAATTAGTTTGATCCTACACGAAATATGGGTATAATGATTCATTTAGATTATATGCTAGTGGATGTTAACCATATACATAGATATAATCGATATGACCCAATTATTATGGTAGTTCAAGCCACTCAAGTATATTATCGTACATATATGAGTTTATCTCATGATAAGAGTAACTGGTGGGGGATTTTCAAAATTAAAGCTCGATCAAATTTTAAAGTACCAACATCTCAACAAAGAAGTGCAAACCTAGCTATTCCACCGGTATTTCAAAAAGATGACATAAATAATATTGAGCCTGTGCATGTAGATGAAGATCCAGAAAATTTATATGACTCAAATGGTAGCCTAATAGAAATTGAAGATGATCATTTTCTATTTGAAGATGAGTTGGAACTTTCATCAGAATTAGACAAAATGTCAGAAGATACATTGGAGGATAATAGTGATGCCGATAATTAAACTGTTATTATTGTATTATAATATTATATTATCAAAGACTTTCTATATTTTGTTGAAATCCATTGGTCTGTATTATTCTAAAATGCATGGGTGTTCAGCATATATCTATTATTTTTATATGGTTTTATTTTTTGTACAATAGATGGCACCAAAAGGGCGTGGGCTTGGTGGTGTTGGACGTGAACCTAGAAATGAATGAAATTCATCTAGTATTTTACATTTGTTGCAAAGTTAGTACCATCTCATACCACCATATCCAAACATCAACATCACAATCACTATCTAAATCATTATCACCATCACCATCATTAACATTATTATCATCACCTTTATCAGATATAAGCCCATCCAAAGTGTACACTTTTACATGGCACTTGTCACACTAGCACCTGATTTATGCGGCATAAATGTGAATAGTGGTCTCAAGCTATGTAGATGGTGGTGAACCTTTGACTTGTGATGCTGACAACAGTCAATATACATTACTATTTGGTAGTGATAGTGATAGTTCAAACTTATTATTGATGTGAAAATTGACATTGCTTTGCTATTTCATAAAGATTTTGGGCATGGTGTGGCCATTTGATGGGTGATGATGTGATTCCTATAATCTAGAACCAAATGGTGATTAATGTTAGTAGTGTCCACATCAGTTGGCACATAATAGTGTTGGTATTTTGGTATGCCACTAGAATTGCTTAGGTACATTTAGTCTTTATTTGTTTAAAATTGCATGAAACTTTCAATTTAAAAACTTTGGCATAAAATTATCATGAATTGTGTGTTTTATCTTTATTTCATTTTTAGTCTTCAATTTTAGAGAAGTGAATCGGAATGCCATTTGGTCAGTCATCAGTGCCATAGTTCAAAAACATGGTTACTCCAAATGACCTGACTTGATCCAGAAGCTATTTTGCACAAGATTTCCACTTCACATTGGTCTTTGTCTCCGTGATGCCATTTCCTTTCCACTCAGCATGTCTTCCACTTTCTGTTAGCTTATTGTACGTGTTGTTTCGTTGCAGCTGCCATTTTAAGCTAGAAGATTAGAATAATCATCTACCTCGGAGGGATGGCACAATCTTCTTAATCATGTTATTAATTTTATTTGATTTCAATTTAATGTGTTATAATACTCTGAATTGAAATATTATGAACTTCTTTTCTAAATGGAGTATGCAATTTTTGCAGAGCACTAGAAGTTCAGTGAATCACATGCATTGCTTTGGTGATGTTTTTGGCCACCTTCAAGGTTCTAGTATAGCATGCTAGGCTCTAATTGTTTGTTTTTTAAAAGATGGAAGCTGTATAAAAGCATATTTCAAATTATAATGAAACTTTGATCTTTTTTTTTGAAGTACTGATGGGTGGACTTGTTTTTGTTAATGGTACAATGAATATTTCTTTGAGAGATGTTTGAAATCAATTTTGAGAGTTTGAGAGATGTTGCTAATCTTCTTATTTAAAGGGGAATAGATATGCAGGGTTTGAGAGAAGTTTAGTAAGGTTCTTCACTGCTAAACTTGTGATCCTTATCATATGCAGTGTTTTATGCAGCTACAAAGGGGAACATATACATAAATTTTTATCTCAGATACTATTCAATCTATGTTAGTGTCATGGTAATAATAGTTTGTTCTGCATGTGAAATGGTAGTAGATGATACATGTGATTTTGTCATAGTTGCTCTATTGGTGGAACCATAGTGGTAGATTTTTTTGCTCATGAGATTACTCGAGCTGCATGTAAGTTGGCCCAAACCCCCACAATCATTGAAAAAAATAGGCCAATATTAGCTTGAGGCTTATGTGGTATTCAAAATCATGTTGGAATATCAAAATACATATTTAGAAGTTTTATTTATGATGACATTAGTTAGAGATGATTTGAAATATTTTAAATTAAAGGCATCACAATTGGCTTCATTCTTTACACTATTTTCTTATGCATGTAGCATTTTTTAAAAAATTCTCAAATTTTTATGCATTGGATTGTTTGTTGCTTGTTTTTTCATGACTAAGTATTTCTTGTTTTTGTTTTCCCTTGTATTAGCTTATATATATATAAGTATATATATGTTTGTATATATATATAAATATATGTATGTATGTATGTATTTATATAGATAGATAGATATATATATATATATATTCTCGTAATGTTTAAGTTTGAATTGATGTGTATGCAGGAAAAAAAAGAAGTGAATGATGAAATGAAAGAAATGAAGAATGTAATGTAATAATAGATGAACTATGTGGAGTCACTGTTAGAAATCTTGATGAGAGAGATAGCACGCCAAGTTCCAGTAGACAACCCATGTAGGAGAGCCATGCACAAATGCACAAGCTAATGATGAAGATGATGATTTAGTTTTAAATGATTATATACATATGTTTTGTTTTTGTTTTAACCATGTAACATTTGTATCATAATTATTTTTGAATTTTTTTTTGGTTTTTGTTAATTATAAAAAATGCTTTATAGTGTATGTTTTTATTTAATTTTATATAAAATAATAAAAATATGTAATCAAATTTTTTGTAAAAAATTAAAATTGTGAAAATTGAATTTGAATGAAAATAGCTAGGGATTTTTCCCTCACTAATTTAGCTAAGGATGTTTCTGTGCTTATTTGTTCGAAAATTATTAATTATTATTTTTAATTACAATTAAAATTAGTAAGGGAAAAGAATATACTTAGCTAGTGAATTTTCTGTCGTTAAAAAATTTGCTAGTGAATTTTTTCCATGCTAGTTTTTTGTGACGACCATATTAGCTTAGTAAAATTTCCAGTGTTAATGTGTTATTATTCTATTTTTGCGAAAGAAAAATTCCATATAGCTAGGGATTTTTCCATAGCTATTTGGGTATTTTCTTATAGTGTAGAAAGATATAAAGATAAATAAATAGGCAAAAGGACAGAAAAATAGATAGATAGACAAATTGGCAGATAGTAAGATAGAACAAATTTATAGATAGAAAGAAAGACAAATTGAAAGATAGATAGATTGATATATAGGTAAACATGTAGATAAACATATATATGTGTGTGTGTGTGTGTGTGTGTGTAAGAAGATAGATAGATAGCTAGATAGATATATAGATAGATAGATAGATAGGTATATAGGTTGATAGAAAGATACATAGAATGATTGGTTGATATATAGATAGATAAATATTTAAATAATTAGGTAGATAGATAGATAGATAGATAAATAAATAGAAAGATGCATTAATGTACCCTAGAAAAAACCCCGGAAAACCTCGGAAAACATTATGATAGCAGGAATGTACCTTGGGTACATTAATGTACTGAACAAAATAAAAATTTGTTCTAGATAGATGCATTAATGTCAATTTATGAGGGTAGATTGTATGGGTAGATTAAAAGGTGCATTAATGTCAAAATAATGTACTGAACAAGAATAAATATCAATTTATGATAGCAGAAAAAACCCCGGAAAACATTGCCCAAAAAATAAAAATAATCATAGGATTTACTCAAAACAAAGGTGCATTAATGTACCTTGGGTGCCCGATTTATGAGGGTAGATTTAAAGAGGAATACTTAGTTTTCTTAATAGAAAAGATTAGACAAAAGATTGCAGGTTAGAAGGAAGACCTACTAAGTATGTCAGGAAGAATAATATTGATTACCCATGTACTGCAAAGTTTGTTGGCGCATGTTTTCATGTCCTTACAGCCTCCAAGGACTATTACATACAAATTAGAAAAAGAAATGTTGAATTTCTTATGGGATAAAAAGGATGGTAAAAATAAACTCCACTAGAAAAAATGGTCAAAATTATGTTATCTAGTGGAGGAAGCTGGATTGGGCTTTTCAAAATTGAATGATAAAGCCAAAGCTTGGGCTTGTAAAAGCGGTGGAAGATAAAATATAACAAAAATGGCAGCCTTTGGTGAGATTACATAAAAGCTAGATATGGCCTTGGTAACAATGCCTTTAATAATCCAAAAAGAGCATCAAAAAGCTAGAAACTAATGTATAAGTAATGAGATATAGTGGAGAATAATTCTATCTTAACTAAGAGTGGATGGAAATGGACCATAGATGTGCAAGGGAAATTTACATTAAAAAGCGTAAAAGGATTGGTGAGAAATAAAAAAATCTCTCAAGAAATTTATAAAAAAGCTTGGGTTATGGAGCTTCCACAGAAGATGAATATCTTTATGTGCAAGGGAAATTTATAAAAAAGCTATTCCAGCCAACGAGAATATCCAAAAGAAAGGAATAAAACTATCATCTAGATGTGAATGTTTCAATCAAGAAATCGAGAGTATGGATCACTTATTCTCAACAGGAAAGATAGTTGAAAAGGTATGGGTTATATTAGAAAAGGATGCAGACCTAGAAAAATGTCATGGATCTCTTATAGAAAGATTAAAAAATTGAGGGAGAAATAAAACAAAAAATAAGATACTAAAATGGATAAGGAACTACATACCACATATCACAGTCTGGTGTATATGGAAAGCTAGAAATAAAAGCAGATTTGAAGGTACTCATATCAAAATTATAGATATACTAGAAGAGATCAAGAATGAATGTGCATTTATTTCGGCTTGTAGCTCTTTTAAGTTGAGGAGTCTTGGAATGGATAAGAATAAAGAAAAGAATGGGGCCTCTCAACAAGAATAAAGAAGATTCCATAGATAAAATTATTAGATGGGAAAAGCCCCCACAAAATGGTATAGTGCTAAACACGGATGGTAGCTTTAAGAGAGAGATGGGAGCTGCAAGAGGAGGAGGAGTTATAATAAATAATGAAGGTACAGTTTTAAAAGCATTTACAATGAAAGCCTCTGGCACTTCAGCATTGCATGCAGAGGTTATGACTTTAAAAAAGGGATTACAAATATGCAAAGATAATAATCTCCTAAATCTTCAAGTGCAGGTATATTCGAATCTCTTGGTGAATCTAGTAACAGATAAGATAGAAATGTGGCAATTTGAAGAGGATATATTCAATATAAAAAAGTTAATGTGTGAATTAAAAGGACAAAGCATACACATATACAGGGAGGCTAATGCGTTAGTGGATAAATTAGCTGATGAAGGAGTAATAAGGGGCTCACAAGAATTTGAATGTAATAATATTCCAGAAAAGTATAAAGGCTTAATAAGATTAGATAAAATAGGATTTCCATATATTAGAGCTCAAAAAAATTAAAATTTAGGCTTATAATACTTGGAGGGAAGAGTAGAAATAATTATTATGCTTGATTTGTTGGTTATGTGTTTATAAGTATTTCAGGTGAAGGTCTTGGAGCAGGAAAAGAGCCCCCCTGGTCCTGAGGGGCAGACATAAAAAGAAAGACCTTAAGCTAAAAATAATAATAATTAGTAGGGTCCTTAATGAGCCTAGTAAAACTATTTTGGACTTGAATTATTTGTAACAGGTCAAGCAGAATGAAGGTGCAAGGCGAAGGTAATCTAACTACTGATATTGATAGGTAGGAAGTTTGCTCATTAATTTCAGGAAAGCTAGGACAGTTTACTGCCAACCATAAGTAGCAGAAGCTGAGATTTGGATCTATTCATCCCGTAAATTAAAAGTAGTGTGTGTAGTTTACAGTGTCTGTAAATGGATTGAATAAAATGGTCTGTTGTTGGTCTTTCATGTGGTGGGTCTGTTGTTGGTCTTTCATGTGGTGGGTCTGTTGTTGTAACTTTGTCAATTATTGTGTGGTGTTTTTTGTAGTAAGCCGTAATAGCTTTTTAGCTGTCTTACACTTTGTTTAGGGTCTGAGTCAGGGTCTGTTACATAGAAAGGTAGGCTGTGTCAGCCCTTAGAATACTTCAGTTTGTGTTAGGCCTATGTATGCTAAGTAGATGAGGAGGCTAGCCCCAATTTTGAAGAGGAAGATAGGGACTCGAGAGTTAAAAGAGCCAAAGGAAAACAGAATCTTGGCTCATCTTATGGCCGTATAGATTCCTTGCAATGAAGGTAAAGCTAATGAAGATAGAGAAAAATGAAGGAGAAAGGGAAGGGAAGAAAAAGCACTCAATGATAAAAACAAATGATGGCAAAGCTAATGAAGATGGCACCCAACGGCAGGATGGAATACCTTCCGCCCGAAGTTGTCTATTTACTTTCTTACTCCTTATTTTTTTCCTTTTCTTTTGCCTCACTTGTAAACCGATTGACAATGTGTTAAGGGGGTGGGGAAAGGGAAGAAAAAGGGGTAGGAGTAGGGCATAATAGATATATTTCGTATGATCTTTATTGTGCAGAATAGTTACTGAAAAGTGACCAAAGTTACAGCAAAAGAGGCAATGGGGTAGCAGCAATAGAGGCTATAAGGAGAAAAGGCTATGGAGTAGCATGAAGGGAGTTAAGGAGATCAAAAAAAGGCAAAGCTTACCTCCATAGCATCCTCAGGACAGCTAAAAGAATGCATGGAAAGCTGAGTCAAGTAAAACTTATTACTAGCTAAATATGTGCCTAAAAGAATAAATAGTTTGATAGGATGTAACTAAAGATAAAAATGGGTGTAGGGGGATACGAGTAGCAAGAAAGTAGGTTGTACAAATGATATTCTTTCACCGAAAGAGATGGTCAATAATAATAAAATAAAACTTAAAAAAAATAAATAGAAAGATAGATAGTTAGATTGCTTGATTAATAGATTGATAGACAGAAAGATAAAAAACAAATAAATAGATAGAAATATATATATATATATATATATATTATAACTAGGCAGATATACAAATAGATAGATATATAGATAGACAGACAGATAGATAGATAGATAGATAGACAGATAGACAAATAGATAGATAGTGAGATAAAGATATATACATATAGACAAATAGGCATATTGATAGATGGATATATAGATAGATAAAAAGATAGAATGATAGATAGATATATAGATAAACAGATAGACAAATAGATAGATAGATAGATTAAAAAATAGATTGATAGATAAATAGAAAGACATATATAGTTAAAAGATATATAGATAGATAGATATGTAGATAGAAAGAAAGATTAATAGATATACATATAGAAAGAAAGATAAATAAATAGATAAAAAATAGATAGATAGGCAAGTAGATAGATAAATAAATATATAGATAGATAAATAGATAGAAAATTAGATAGAAAAATTGATAGATAGAATGATAGACAAATAAATAGATAGATAAATAAATAGATAGATAGATAAAAGATAGTCAAATTGAGAGATAGACAGATAAAAGATAGTCAAATTGAGAGATAGACATATAGAAAGATAAACAAATAGACAGATAGATAGATAGTTAGACATATACATAGATAGATATACAAATAAATAGATAGATAGATAAATAGATGGATAGATAGATAGATAGAATAAAATATATTAAAATAGACAGATTGAAAGATAGAAAGATTGACAAATTGATAGATAGAAATATAAATAAATAGATGGATAGACAAATAGATAGATAGATATATATATATATATATAGACAAATAGTTAATTTGACTGATAGAAAGAAATATAGAATGATAGATAGATAGATACTTAGATAGACACACAGATAGAGAGAGAGAAAGATAAATAGACATATATATAGATAGACAGATAGATAGATAGATATACAAATAGACAAATAGATAAATAGATTGATATATAGATAGATTGATAGAAAGATAGACTAATAAACTAATAGATTGTTGGATAGATAGATAGAAAGATCAACAGATAGAGAGATGGATAGGTAGACAGATAAAGAGATAGAAACATAGATAGAAAGATATAAAAATTGAAAGATAGACTGATAGAAAGAAAGAAAGATAGATAGATATATAGATAGATAAACATATATACAGATAGATAAATACATAGATAGATAAACATATAGACAAATAGATAGATAGATAGATAGATAGGTAGACAAATAGATAGGTAGATAAATAGATTGATAGATAGATAGACACATAGATATATAGATAAATAGATAGATATATAGACAAATAGAGAGATAAATAGATAGACTGATAGATAGATATATAGATAGATAGACAGATAGACATATAAAAAGATAAACAGATAAATAAATAGACAAATTAAAAGATATACAGATATATATATATATATATATATAAACAGATTAATCTATAGATAGATAAATAGATATTTAAAAAGATAAATAGGTAAACAAGTAGATAAACAGATTGGCAAATACATAGATAGATATTTAAAAAGATAGAAATAATGGCATGTTGATAATTAGATATACTAATAGCTAGATAGATAGATAGATAAATAAACATATACATAGATAGACAAATAACAAGATAGACAGATAGATATATAAAATATAGATAAATAGATAGATAAATAGATATATATCAAAATAAATATATAGATATCAATATAGATAAATAGATAGATAGATATAAATATAAACAATATGGGAGATAGCTAGATAGATACATATGTAGATAGATAGATACATAGGCAGATAGAATGGTAAGTAGATAGATAGATAGATAGGTAGTTAGATAGAGAGATAGATAGGAAGATAGGTAGATATAGCGATAGATAGTTTGATAAATATATTGATAGATAAATTTATTGATTGATTGATAAATAGAAAATTAGATAGATAGATAGACTGATATATAGATAGACTGATAGATATTTAGATTGGTTGTTTGATTGATAAGTAGATTGATAGATTGATTGATAGATTGATATCAGATTGACAAATAGATAGATAGAGAGATAGAGAGAGACAAATAGACAAATATTACAAATTGACAGATAGATAGATAGATATTACAAATAGAGAGATTTATTGATTGATAGACAGACAACTAAACAGATAGATCTAAAGATAGTTATATAGTTTGACAGACTAAAAGATAGACATATAGATATATAGAAAGATAAAAAGATAGATTGTTAGATAGATAGACAAACAAATAGATAGAGAAAAAGATATATTGATAGATAAACATATAGACAGATATACTCATAGATAGATAAATAGATAGACAAATTTATAGATTGACAAATAGATAGATAGAAAAATAGATATGTAGATAGATAGTTAGTTAGTTAGATGGATAGACATATAGACATATTGGTAGATAAACATATAGATAGATAGACATATAGACAGATATACAAATATCCAGATATATAGATTGACAAATAGATAGATAGATATAAAGATATTTAGATAGGTAAATAAATAGATAGATAGATATATATACATATATATATATATATATATATATATATATGTATGTATATATATATATATGTATGTATATATATATTAATTGATAGATAGATATATATATATATATATATATATATATATATATATATATATATAGATAAATAAATATATAGATAGATAAGAAAATATAAATATAGATAGAAAGTTAGATAGATATGCAAGTATATAGATTGATAAATTGAAAGAAAGTTAGATAAAATGATAGACAGATAGAGAGAAAAATAAATAGAAAGATTAATAGATAGAAAGATAGACATATATATAGATTGTTAATTGGATAGAAAGATAGACATATAGATAAATAGACAAATAGACAAATAGACAAATAGATAAATAGATAAATAGATAACTACATAGACTATTCGACAGATAGTTTGATAGGTTTAAAGAAAAAAAGATGAGAAATTGATTGAAAGATTGATATATAAATAGGTAGATAAAAAGACAGGTAAATAGATAAATTATAACATAGATAGAGAGATAGATACATAAATAGATTTATAGATTGTTAGATAAATATATAATTATATATATATATATATATATATACATAGATAAATAGATACATAGATAAATAGATAGACAAACAGACAGATAGATAGATATATATACAGATAGACATATATATTGAAAAATATATATATATATATATATATATACAAAAACACAATAAGACAGATATATAGATAGATAGATAGACAAGAAGTAAAATAGACTGATAGAGAGATAGACAAATAGATTGATAGATTAATAGACTAATAGCTAATATATAGATAGATAGATAGATAAAAGATCAAAAGATATAAGATAATAGATAGACATATAGACAGATAATAGAGAGACAAATAGCTAGATAAATAGAAAGACATATAGACTAATGGATAGATACACAAAATGATAGATAGATAGATAGACAAATAGATAGTTAGATTGATAAATAGGCAGCTATATAGGTAGAAAGGTAGATAGACCATTAGATAGACAGATAGATAGATAAATAAATTGATAGATAGATTAATAAATAGATAGATAGATATTAATATATATATATATATATATACGTAGATAAATAGACAAGCAGATAGATAGTCAAATATAATAATAGAATGAATGTCAGAAAGATAGATAATTATATAGATAGATAGATATATATTAAAGATAAACAGTTAGAGAGATTGAACGATAGACAAATTGATATATAGAAAAGAGATATATAGAAAGATAAATAGATAAAAATATAGATAGATTGATTGATAAAAAGTCAGAAAGATAGATTGACATATAGAAAGAATGACAAAATGATCGATAGATAAATTCATAAATAAGTAGATAGATAGATAGATCGATAGTGAAGTAGATAGATTGATAGATAGGTAGATATATAGGTAGATAGATATTTAGGTAGATAGACATATATACATATTGGTAGATAAACATATAGATAGATAGACATATAGACATATATACAAATATCTAGATATATAGATTGACAATTAGATAGATAGATATACAGATATTTAGATAGGTAAATAAATAGATAGATCGATATATATATTTATATGTATGTATATATATATATATTAAATGATAGATAGATAGATAGAGATATATATATATACATATATATATATATATATGTATATATATGTATGTGTATATATATATATGTATGTATATATATATTAATTGATAGATATATATATATATATATATATATATATATATATAGATAAATAAATATATAGATAGAGAGGAAATATATAAATATAGATAGAAAGATAGATAGATATGCAAGTATATAGATTGATAAATTGAAAGAAAGTTAGATAGAATGATAGACAGATAGATAGAAAAATAAATAGAAAGATTAATAGATAGAAAGATAGACATATATATATAGATTGTTAAATGGATAGAAAGATAGACATATAGATAAATAGACAAATAGACAAACAGATAAATAGATAATTACATAGACTATTCGACAGATAGTTTGATAGATTTAAAGAAAAAAAGATGAGAAATTGATTGTTAGATAGATATATAAATAGGTAGATAAAAAGACAGGTAAATATATAAATTATAACATAGATAGAGAGATAGATACATAAATAGATTTATAGATTGTTAGATAAATATAAATATAATTATATATATATATATATAAACATAGATAAATAGATAAATAGATAGACAGACAGACAGATAGATATATATATACAGATAGACATATATATTGAAATAAATATATATATATATAGATATACAAAAACACAATAAGACAGATATATAGATAGATAGATAGACAAGAAGTAAATAGACTGATAGAGAGATAGACAAATAGATTGATAGATTAATAGACTAATAGCTAATATATAGATAGATAGATAGATAAAAGATCAAAAGATATAAGATAGATAGATAGACATATAGACAGATGATAGATAGACAAATAGCTAGATAAATAGAAAGACATATAGACTAATGGATAGATGCACAAAATGATAGATAGATAGATAGACAAATAGATAGTTAGATAGATAAATAGGCAGCTATATAGGTAGAAAGGTAGATAGACCATTAGATAGACAGATAGATAGATAAATAAATTGATAGATAGATTAATAAATAGATAGATAGATATTAATATATATATATATATATATATATATATATATATATCTATATATATACGTAGATAAATAGACAAGAAGATAGATAGTCAAATATATTGATAGAATGAATGTCAGAAAGATAGATAATCATATAGTTAGATAGATATATATTAAAGATAAACAGTTAGAGAGATTGAACGATAGACAAATTGATATATAGAAAAGAGTCATATAGAAAGATAAATAGATAAAAATATAGATAGATTGATTGATAAAAAGTCAGAAAGATAGATTGACATATAGAAAGAATGACAAAATGATCGATAGATAAATTCATAAATAAGTAGATAGATCGATAGATCGATAGTGAAGTAGATAGATTGATAGATAGGTAGATATATAGGTAGATAGATATGTTAGTTGATAGGTTGATAGATAGATAAATAGATAGATATATAAATATATAGATAGTTAGATAGATATATAAATAGATTATTAGATACATATAAAGATAGGTATATAAATAGATAGATATAAAGATAGAAAGATGTATAGTTAGTTTTGTTGATTAATTGATTGATTTAATCATAGATTTATTGATAGATTGATAGATAGATATACAGATATAAAGATAAATAAATAGATAGATAAACAAATATTAAAAATAGATAGATAGGCAGGCAGACAAATATTACAAATAGACAAATATACAGATAGATAAATAAATAGATAGATGGATAAAATGATAGATTAGAAAGATAAATATTTAGATAGATAGATAGATAGTTAAATAGAAAGATCGATAGATAGAGCATTAGACAGATCGACATATTTATAGATAAACATATAGACAGATAGTGAGATAGATAGATTGGTTGGTATATTGAATAACATCATGTTAGATAGATAGATATATCAATAGACAGATAGATAGATTTTAAGATAGATATATAGTTAAATAGATATATATATATATATATATATATATATATATAAAGATCCCCAGATATTTAGATAGATAGATAGATATACAAATAGTTTGGTAGATATAAAGATACATATATAGATTGACAAATAGGCAAGTAGATAGATTAATTAATAGATAGATAGATAGATAGAATGATAGATCGAAAGATAGATAAAGAAATAGATAGATAGGTAGATAGAAATATAGACAGATAGATATTTAGTTAGATGGATAGAATGATAAACATATAGACAAATAGACAAATAGACAAATAGACAGATAGATAAATATATGGATAAATAGACAAATTGATAAATATTCAGATAGATATATTGATAGACAAACAGATAGATAAATTCATAGATAGATAGAAAGATGGATATATATAAAAATAGACAGATAGAAAGATATACAGATAGATAGATAGTCACATAGAAATAAAAGACATATAGACAAATATACAAATAGTTAGATAATTATATAGACAGATTGATAGATAGTCTAATATATAGATTGAAAGGTAAAAAGATAGACCAATTGATATATAGATAGACAGATAAATTGGTAGACCGATAGATAGATAAAAAGATAAATTATTAGATAGATAAATAGACTAATAGAAAGATAGATAAATATTTAGATAATTAGATAGATATATAAATAGATAGATATATATATATATAGATAGATAGATAGACAGATAGAAAGATAGATAGATTGATATTTAGATATACAGATCGATAAATAGATAGATAGACAAATAGATAAATTCATAGATATATAGATAGACAGATTGATCGATAGATATATAAATAGATAGATAATTAGATATATAGATAGACATATAGACTGATAGACAAATTGTAAAATAAATAGATAGACTGATAGTATAATAGACTGATAAATAGATATAGAGAAAGATTGATAGATAGAAAGAAAGATAGAGCTACAAATAGACAGATAGAAAGATAGATTGATATGCAAATATATAGATAAACAGATAGATAGATAGATATCAGTTAGACAAAAATACAAATAGATCAAAAGAAAGATAGACCTATAGACACATAGATTGATATATATATATATATATATATATATATATATATATATATTTATTTATTTATATATTTATATAAATATATATTTATATAGTTATATATTAATATATTAATATATTTATATATTTATATATAGACAGATATACATATAGATAGATAGATAGACAGACTTATAAGACTAAAAGATAGATAGCAGATAGATCGATATTTAGGTAGATTGATATATATAAATAAATAAATAAATAAATATATATATATATAGGCAAGCAAATACATAGATAAAATAGAGATATATATATATATATATAGAATGATAGAATGATAAAATGATAGATAGATAAATAGATAAACATATAGATAGATAAACATATAGATAGATAAACATATAAATAGAAAGATAGATTGATAGATAGAACATATATAAATATATAGATAGACATATATATTGATATATAGATTTACCTATAGATAGATAAATAGCAAGTCAGAAATATAGATGATAGATCAATAGATAGAAATCTTGATAAAATGATAGAAAGATAGATAGATAAATATGTAAATGGATAGATAGATAGATATTTAAGTTTATAGATAGATAGCTAAATAAATAGATTGATAGAAAGATAGATAGGTAGATGGTAAGTAGATAGATATAGATAAAAATATTAATTAGATAAATATTTTGTTTGATTAATGGATAAAAAAATATATAAAAAAATATAAATAGATATATAGATATATAGATAGATAGTTAGATTGGTTAATTCATTGATAGATTGATCGACATATTGAAATCCAGATAGATAGATAGACAGATAGACAGATAGATAGATAGATAGATAGAGAAATTGATAGATAGTCAGATAGATAGAAAGATAGATATAACAAATAGATAGATATAAAGATAGATAGATAGATAGAAAGATAGAAAGATAGAAAGATAGAAAGATAGTCATATTGATAGAGAGATAGATAGATTGATTGATTGATTGATTGACCGATAATTATATTGATTGATAAACATATAGACAGATAGACAAATAGACAGATTGACATATAGATTGATAGATATATAGATTGACAAATTGAAAGATAGATAGATAGAAAAGTAGACAGACAGATATTTAGTTAGTTCGATATATAGATTGATTTATTGGTAGATAGATAGTTATATAGATAGATAGATCGAAAAATATATCGATTGATATGAAGATATAATGATAGATACAAAGATAGATAGATAGTCATGTATATAGATTGATAAAAAAAATAAACTTGATAGAATGATAGAATGATAGACATATATATAGAAAAAGAAATAGATAGATAGATAAATAAAAAGATAGACAAATAGATAGATAGTTTTATGGATAGAAAGATAAACATATAGACAATTAAATAAATAGACAAAAAGATAAATAGATAGATAAAAAGACAGATTGACAAATTGTTAGATAGATCAATTGACACATAAAAAGATAACAAATTGAAAGAAATTAGAAAGATAGATAAAAAGGTAGATAAATAGATAGATAACTAGAGAAATTATAAGATAGATAAAGAGTTAGAAAGATAATTAGATAGATAAAAAATATATGGATAATTAGATAGATAGTGAGATAGATATATGTCTAAATAGATATATAGATAGATAAATAGATAAATTGATAGAAGATAGATAAATAGATAGATAGATAGATAGATTGAAATATAGAAAGAAAGAAAGATAGATAGATAAATAGACTGATAGATATATATACAAATAGATAGATATATAAACAAATAGACAAAGAGAAAGACAGATAGATAACTAGACATATATACAGATAGAGAGATTGATAAATAAACAAATATACAAATATATAGATAGATAGAAAGAAAAATAGTGATATAGGCAGATAGAGAGATAGATAAAAAGACAGATAGTCTAATAGGCTAATAGCTGATAGATAGATATATAAACAAATAAAAAGATCATAAGATAGAACATAGATAGATTGATAGATAGACAGATAGACAAATAGAAAGATAGATATAAAGATAGATAGATATAAACACAGATAGACATATAAACCATTCGATAGATAGACAGATAGACAGATCGACAGACAAACAAGCAGATAAATAGATAGACATATAGACAAATAGACATATAGACTATTATATATATAGTTAGATAGACATATAGATAGATAGATAGTTATACAGATAGAAAGATAGATCGATAGACATATAGACATATACACAAATAAACAAATAGACATATAGACAAATAGATTAATAAATAGATAGACTCATATATAGATAGAAAGATTGATTTATAGATAGATAGACAGATAGATATATAGATATTTAGATAGATAGATAGATAGGCATGTAGATAAATATATAAACAAAAAGATAGAAAAATAGAATGATAGAATGATAATCAGATAGATAGAAAAATATATAGATATATATATTTAAAGAGATAGACAAATAGAGAGATAGAAAGATAGATAAATAGATAATTAGACATATAGATAGATAGATAAATAGACATAGAGATAGATAGATAGATTGACATATAGTCAGAAAGTTAGATTGACAGATTGAAAGATAGACTAAATGATAGATAGATAGACATATAAATAAGAAGACAAATTGATAGATAGATTAATAGATAGATAGATAGATATAATAATATATATATATATATATATATATATATATAAGTAGATATATTGATAGATAGATATGTAGGTAGGTAGATAGGTTGATAGATAGATAGATAAATATATAGATAGATTGATTGATCGATAACTAAATATAAAATGATAATTAGAAAGATATATAGATAGACAGATGGATAGTTAGCTTTGTTGATTGATAGATTTATTTATAGATTGATTGATAGATTAATAGACAAAAAGATAGATAGATATATAGATAGATAGACATATATTACAAATAGATAGATAGTCAAATAGAAAAATCTTACAAATAGGTAGATATACAAATAGACATATATACAAATAGATAGATATACAATTAGATAGAGTGAAAAATAGATAGTCAAATAAATAAAAAGATAGATAGATAGAAATATAGAAAGATATACAATTAGATAGATAAACATATTTATAGATAAACAGATAAATAGATAGAAATATAGACAGATAGACCATTAGATAGATAGACTGATAGAGAGATAGAAATATAGATAGAGAAATAGAAAGACATATAAATAGACAGATATAAAGATACACAAAAAGATAGATAGATAGATAGATAGGTAGATAGATTGATAGATAATTAGATAGATACATAGATAGATTTATTTATAGATAGATAGATAAGTAGATAAATAGATAGAAAGATAGGTAGACAAATATATAGATAGTTAGATAAATAGATATATAGATTTTAGGATGATATAAATATACATAGATAGATAGATAGGCAAGTAGATATATTGATAAATAAATAGATAGACGGATACAATGATAGATAGATAGATATATAAAGAAATACACAGATAGAAAAATAGACAGATAGATATATAGTTAAATAGAAAGAGAGAGAGAAATATAGATAAATAGACAAATAAACAAATAGCTAAATAGATAAATAAAAAGAGAGATTGATAGATAGTAGATAGATAGATAATAGATAAAAATATAGATAAATTGATTGATAGTTAGATAAATAAATATATAAATATATATAAATATATATATAGATAAATAAATAATTAGATAGATAGATTGGTTGTTTGATTGATAGATGGATAGGTTGACATATAGACAAATAGATAAATAGATAGATATTATAGAAAGATATTTAGATAGATAGACAAATAGGCAAATAGACCAATAAATAGATATATAGATAAAATGATAGATAGATAGAAAAATAGACATATTGACAAATAGATAGATAAACATATAGACAGATAAATAGATATGTAGATAGATAGATAGTATTTCAGTTTGACATATTGTTTGATAGTTAGAAAGATAGACAATAAAAAAGATAAACTGAAAGATAGATTGACATATGATCAAATAAATAGAGAGATAAATAGATAGATAGATAGATAAATATATATATATATATATATATATATATAGAATGATGGAAAGATAGATAGATAAACATATAGACAAATAGATAGATAGATAGAAATTTAGATAGATAAGCAATAGACGAAAAGAAAGTTATACAGATAGATAGAAAGATATATAAACATATAGATATATTGACAGGTTTATAGATAGTCAGATATATAGATTGACAAATAAAAGATAGACAAATTGATAGATAGACATACTAATAAATCGATAGATAGTTAGGCAAACAGATTGATAGATAGATAGGTAGGTAGATAGATACGTGGATACATAGGTAGATATGTAGGCAGATAGATATATAGACAGATAGATAGATAATAGATAGACAGACAAATAGATAGATAGATAGATAGATAGATGGACAGATAGAATGATAGACAGCTAGATAGATAGACAAGTATATAAATAGATAAATAGTTAGATAGATAGATAGACAGATTAATAGACTGACAGATTGACAGATTGACAGATTGAGAAATAGACAAATAGACAGATAGAAAGATAGACAGATAGATAGATAGACAAAAAGGAAGATAGATAGACAAGTAGACTAATAGACTAATAAACTGATAGATAGATCGACATATACACATAAATATAGATAGAAAAATAGACATATAGATAGATAGACAGATAGATAATTACTTATATAAAAAGATACATAGATAGATAGATACATAGAATGGTAGATATGAAAATATACAGAAAGATAGTAAAATTAATATATATATATATATATAGATATATAGATATACAGATAGACAGATTAATAGATAGATTGATAGACAAATAGATAGATAAATTGATAGAAAAATTGATAAAAAAGATAGATAGACAGAAAGACTAATAGACATATAGATGGATAGGTAGATATATAGATAGATAGATAGATAGACTGATAGACAAATAGATAGTTAGTTAGATAGATAGATAAATATATAGTCATATAGACTAATAAATATATAGATTGATACACTAACAGATAGATAAATAGATCATTTGATAGACAAATAGACAGATAGATAAATTGATTAATTGATTGATTCATAGGCATGTAGATATAGATAAATAGATAGTGTTTAGATAGATAAACATATATACATAGGGATAATTAAAATATGGATAGATAGATAGATAAATAGATAAATAGATAGAAAGATTGATTGATTGATAGATAGATAGATTGTCATATAGATCAATAGATAGATAGAAGTAATGATAGATAGATATATTAACAGATAGTCTAATAAATAGATTGATATATAGAAAGATTGATAAATTGATTGATAGATAAATAGATAAATTGGTTGATCTATCAATAAATAGATAAATTGATAGATAGATTAATAGACATACATATATATAAATAGTCATATAGATATATTAAAAATTAGATAGATAGAGAATTAGATAGATAGATAGTTTGATAGATAGATAGATAGATAGACATATTGACAAATAGGTAAGTAGATTGATAGATAGGTAGATATGCAGACATATAGATAAATTGATAGAAAAATAGATAGACATATATTAAGAATAATAGATAATGATAGAAAATAGTTAGATATTAGATAGTTAGATAAATTGATAGAAAAATAGTTAG